>JAVJIF010034504.1:0-106552 GCA_038442645.1 Agave tequilana
ATAAAGTCACAAAGTCTTTGATTAATCCCTCAATATGTTTAATGTATATATCCTAAAGAAAGATTAAAATCTAGTAATCTTTCTTATCCTTTATTACTTAACCTAAAAATCCAACAAAACTCCTCTTTTCAACTTATAATTAGAAATCATAGTTAAGAGTTTCCTTAATCCCTAAAGTCAAGTTTTGATTCTTTAAACATGGATCAAGAATTTCCTTTTTTTTAATATATTTTTTTATATATTTTTTTATTTTTCTAAAGAAAAAGTAAAATCTAAAAGAAAATAAAAAATCTACAAAGAAAGGTAAAATCTAATAAAAAACCTAAAAAGAACACAAAAATCCTAAAAAATAAAAAATAAAAGCCTAAAAAAAAAAAGAAAATGAAAATCCTAGGTTAGAATCTACCCCCCATACCTATCTCATGCATTGTCCCCAATGTATGCAAGATAAAAAGATGCATGAAATAGGTAAAGGTATGAAATCACTCCCTCCGTCGCTTTGGACCAGCAGTGGTGCTGGGTCCAGCCGACTGAGATCGCCGCAACCCCGCCTCAATGCGGTCCAACCTAGAGGATTGCTCCTCCACCTTCTTCCTAAGTCTTACTTGCCCCCTAAAAATTTTCTTCATGCCCTTCCAGATGGTGGACATAAAGGCACATGAATCTGTTTGGGGATCCTGATGCCAAAACTGAGGCTCATCTTCCTCCTCTAAACTTTCCTCCGAAGAGGACTCCACCGGTACATCTTCGGGGTGGACACTAGGAGTCCAAACCGCGTGCAAACAGCTATTATAGGAGCTGGTGGGTCGCTCAGGTGTCACAATCACTCGGTCAAAGGAATCAAATACGGCGTCCGTAGGAAAGTCCTACACAAGACACGTAATCAGAATAGGGTGGGAGTGTTTGGTACCCCGAGTGCGGGAGGAGTTGGCAATGATCGCATGGAAGATGGTCTTGTTTAAAACACCGACGTGTTGCCTAGTCATCAAATCATGAATTATCTGCAACACCGGGCGGTTGAATGAAGTTGTGTGGTCCAGCCCTAAGATATTACGTTGGATCCAGCGTCCAACGCAGTGTACGTTCCTAAAAGTGGTGCTGGCCTTTAGCCCGCGGTCTTGTTCCGTACAGCGAGCCCCCATAACTGTCATGTAATCGATAAGTGGGAGAGGGTCGCTGTGCTGTGTGATACTAGGGACACAGATGATTTCCTCAAGGAGAGGAAGCGTGATAAACAAGTCGCCTAGAGGCATGTGCACGGTGAATTGGTATGTGTGGATCTATGGATGCATGATCAATGGATGTGTAGAAACAGTGCTACCAATTCAGGACAGTAAAAGGCATCGTTTTCAGCATTATCGTACACTAAAGCATACCAATCCCACGCCCTATTTCGATCTAGGAACATATGTCCATAGCCATTAGAATCACACAAAATTTTCCCAAAATCTTTCTCAGAAAAATACTAGGTGCCATGCTATAAATTTAGATCAAAGCAATAGAATGGAGAGATCGCAATTCAAACCGCCCCCGGAATCGTGGGGGGAAAAAATTCCGATCTTGCAGAGGGCACAGGAAAGGTCTGATGAAATCTGTGGCACCAGATCGGCCACGAGCGTCAAAAATCGACTGGTGAAGACTTTGGCGGCGCTCTGGAAACGTCAAGGATGCCGCGGATCTGCGGCCAGGGTCGCGGAAACGCGGCTGACAGGAAGTCTTTGGGGAAGGAAAAAATTGCAGAGGGCGGCGCTCGAAGGGAGGTTTTAGATCTGAGATTGTTTTGCTTTTGAGGGAGGAGGGGTAGGGTAAGAGGATTTTATAGGAGGAAAAAAGATTGAGAGTCCCACTTTTATCCCTAGGTAAAAAGTAATTTTACAAACCTAGGGATTTGAAGTTTGAAAGAAGTGAAGGAAAAGGTGTTGACCCTAGGGAGAAGTGATATGTAGAAACCCCGCTCCCGGAATACGTACTTAGTTGCGTATTCAGTTTTTCGATCGTATTTTTTGATTTACTTCCTGTATTTGTTTTGCTTTATGAATTATTTATACGATTGTTTTGTCTTGGATTGGGATTCGTGGACTCGTAGTCAGCCCTAGTCTGAACCGGGAACCCGATCCTAGATAATTGCTCGATTTGGACTTTCTGGTATTCCGATTTGACCGATTTCAGTTTTAAATATCGTTTTCCAATATTTTAGATTTTCTATGATTTTCTAGAATTTTCCTGAATTAAATTGAAAATCTTCAAAACCGGTGTCGACCAGTACCGCTGACCGATTCTCGGATTTTTAATTTACAAACGGAGTTGAATTTCTAAAAACGGCTTTCCTGTAACTTCTTAAATTATATTTTCTATCTAAATACTTTTTCTGAGAATTTTCTAAATTTATCAAAATCCGACCAACCCGGTGTAGACCGATATTGCCGGTTGACTTTAGGATTTTTATTTTGAAAATGAGATTGAATTTATGAAAACCGATTTCACTAAAAATCTTTATATAATATTTATTATTTTTGAGAATTTTTAGAAAGCTTTCCAAACTACTTCATTTTTTGGACCTTTCTGGAGTTTTCGGTGTTTTCCCAGATACCGGAATAGTATCCAGATATTTTTCACTTTTCTCTTTCCTCGCTATAGACGCGAGTTTCACCAACCTGGATTCATCATTAAATGCAGAGATCCTCTCCATACTGCATTTAATGCACTGCTAATCAACTCCCATCAAGTCAAATTTGACTTTTGTCCTTCTTGTTAACGCGATCTTGCGTTTTCCTTCTGGACGCAGAGTTAATCTCCGCGTCTGGCTATTTTTGTCCAGACTTGGATTTCATTTCATGGGGACGCAGCCCATTTTCGTTGAATGAAACGCAGGTTTCATTCAATATGAATAGCCATATTATATTATAATCTTTCCCTCCTATAAAACCACCCCATTTTTCCTTCCTTCTCTTCATTTCTTTTCTTTCTTCTTCCTTGTTCCCAACAGAGAACGACCAGCAGCAAGGCAGCCATGGGCCTTGCCTTGGCCGGCCATTTCTCCACCATTTTTCCTTCCATTTTCACCACCAACATCACCACCTCATTCTCCTCCATCTACTCCTTCATTTCAACAACAACAACCACCATAACACATCTTTTCCACCTTCTTCCTCATTTCTCCACCATGAACCCATTTCCACCACCACCTTCTCCACCATCTCCTCCACCATATACTCCACCTTGGCCACTAACGACCATGCCATCTTCCTCTCCTCGTCGTGCTCTTTCCGATGAGCTATAGTTTCGCTCTCCGAAGCCTCGTTTCCAAAACTCCAACTTTTGATTTTGAACTATACTTGCACCACAAGATGCTTGGAGCCTTGGCCGCCTTTTCCGGCCAACTCCGGCCAACTCCGGCCGCCGCCGGTGACCGCCGGCCATCGCCGGCCATCCTCCCTTTTCCTTTTTCATTCTTTCCTTCTTTCATTCATTCTTTCCTTCTTTCTTCATTTTCCTTTTTTCTTTCTTTCTTTCTTTTCTTTCCTTTAATTTTCATCCTTGCATCCCTCATTCCCTGCGTCCCACTCTATCCCTGCGTCTCTCTCATTTCTCCCTGTCTCTCTCTTTCTCACTGTTAATTGTTAGACGCGGATCTCACCCCTGCGTCTAGGCAATTCCTTAACGCGAATCTTCGCGTTCTTGATACTTGTATAACGCGGCCTTCGCGTTTCTGTATCGACGCGGCGCGGAGCCCATGCTCGCGTCTGTGTCCTTCTCATGTCAACACGACGCGGAGCCCAAGCCCGCGTCTGTGTTCTTCTTGTGTTAACGCGACGCGGAGCTCACGACCGCGTCCGCGTTCTCCTCGTGTCCTGACTTGAACGCGGGTCTCGAACCCCGCGTTTGTGACATCCCTGCAACGCTTTTTCCCGCGTCTGCGATTCCCGCGTCTCCATTCTCTCTCCTCTTGGTTCATTCTCTCTCCTCTTCTAAATAATACGATCTTTACTTTATGGAACGCGGTTACGCGTTGGTCATCTGAATTCCGGAGATCGGGAATTTCACTGTGTTTTTTTAAGATTTAGGCGAGTGTCCTCACTCTCGCCTCCATTTGGGTTTCCCCGCTTTGTCGGTCGACATGTCTTTTATTCCATGTTTAAATGTATTTTACTGCTTTATACCATGCGTGGCCGACCCTTCGTGGTCGTCGAACTCTGGGTTTTCTGCCCACTCCTGGGATGGCTGGTAGCCACCGAGAGTGCGCTTAAACCCCGAGCGTTCTTGGTCCCTCAGCCTTCAGCCTCCGGTCTTTCACCATCTCGAAAGGGAAGTGATTGGGACCGTCAGGTTCTTCAGCTCCGCTGGTTATCATGATCAGCGCTCAGCACTTTACCACTAGATTCGTCTAGGCGGGATGCTGCCGGATTCTTACTCGCACTTTAAGCCGAGTTGTCCCGGTAACCTTGCCAGACGCTCCAGTGTTAAATACTGTTTGCTGTCTGTACACTCCAGCTTGCTCAGCTCCGCTTGGTTGTGCTCAGCTACTACTTTATCACATGCCATGCCATTACTTCATACCTGTCTTTTACATGCTACTATTTAACACCTGTTTGTATCACCTGACACCAGACATGCTACTACTTGGCAAGACCCCTTGTTATGACATGACTTGCCACCGGACTAATGTCACCCTCTTGACGTGACTGGTTACCTGTCTAATATCACCATCTTGTCATGCTATCCCTTGACACCCGGCATGATATACTTGACCTGTGATTATCTCATTTACGGGAATACTATACTTGTTATCTTGTATTATATATACAGTGACCTGAATCTATAGTACTCATGTACTCCTGAACTCCTGATCATGTCTTGTACCTGCTATTCCCGTAAATTGATAATCACATATTAAATTCTAATAAGACAACTTGCACGTGGTTTGGGGGAAACTGATGGGCCCTGATTAATCATGTTTATGGTTGTCTTATCGAGTCGCGCGTGGCCACCTTCTTGAGGGATCACCTGGCGGCCACCAGGATTCCGTGGGGTGTGCTGGCACCCCTACTCCTGTCTATTCTTGCCGGGTATGCACACGCCCTAGGCCTATTTCTATGGGATCTGCGATACTCTATTCCTGTTCGGGAGTAAATAAGTCCCGGTACCTAGCGGTACGTTCCAGCTCAGCACCGAATACTCCTAAACCGTCGTCCCGGGCATGTACGGGGCCCATCCGAAACATGATTCATCGATCTTTATCAGTTTCCAAATAACTTGCTATATAAGTTGTGAGTGAAAGTATGTGGAATGGGACACATACTGAAGCCTGGAACTTAGACGGCTCCAATATAATAAGATGCTAATATACAATTTGCTGTGCCGTTTTGTAACTCGGGTTGTATGTGCTTGGATTATGGTGACATGGGATAAAGGTATATAGATGAGGGTTTCCTTGTTTGGATTATTCCTTCGAGGTACTAATCTCATGGGGCCGTGACCTAAGCTTGTACAATCAGTTTTACTCGTAATCGGTTTTATTCGGTTTTATCGGTTTTATTCAATTTTATCGGTTTTTATCTGTTTTATGTTAGTTTAGGAGATATCTGGTGTTGCCCTATCTACTTTACTTCTCATCTCTTTACCTTCTCTTATCTTATTATACCATGAGTAGTTCCTGCTTGATATCACTTGTTTTATATCTACTTGCTCCTGCATGCTTACCTATGCTCGCCACTTGGCATTCGTATCACCACTCGCCTGGGGAGTTCTGACTCCTCTGGATCCTCATGTCCAGGTCCTGGAACTTAGAGCATGTCAGAGCTTGAAACTTGTAGATTCTCTCAGTTGCTGATCAGAGTAGCGCAGTGGTAGCGTGGATCTCCAGCAGACCGTCCAGAGCCCCATCCTTCCAGGCCCCCATGTGCGGCTCTAGAGTTTTCCTGTTATGACTCTGAGCCTGTCTTTGTACTGTTCATACATGTACATATCTTTGTAATCTCGCAATTGCGCATATCAGTGATGTAATATTCATGTAATATTGGATCACCTCTGGTGATAACTTTGTAATTGTACTCATGTGTTGGAATGTATAATGCACCACTTGCTTCCGTACTCTGATTCTTACCTGTACTGATGCTTAGCGTATATACGTGAGGGTATTTCTGACCTGCATATATACGTCGCAGTAACGTCTCCGTACCCGCAGGATCGGGGCGTTACAGGGTGGTATCAGAGCCTAGGCTCTACATCCTCAGTACGTCCAGATGGCAAATTAATGGTAAAGGAATTTGCAACTGGAATGCATGAGTCCTGGTTATACACTCCAACTACAAGTGCAGAGTTATCTATTTTTCTTGATCATTCTTCTTTTGATTCCTAATCCCTTCCATATATCACTGTTTTGATTTTTCGTAGCCCTTATACCAACTTAAGATATGAATATACTAGAGAGGTAGTGGCTAGTTCTGAATGAAGCTATTATATGATCTCTTCGGTCTACTCTACAGTGCTCGGGCATTTTTGACATTGATCAACGATCGAGTTATCTTTCAGAAGGCGGTATCTGGATTTTCTACGGTTACTCTATATTCTTGGCTATATCTTTCAGAGTGATCGATGCTTGGTATTCAGAATTCTCAATTATTGGTCTTCTTTATTATGCTCAACATTATCAGGGTTTTCTTTATCTTCGGTATTCTGGCTCATTATCGGAGAGCTATCAAGTATGCAGTACAGCTAGAATTCTATTACAAAGCAATGATATCAGATCAGTATTATTTGGCCTCGTTCGAAGATTTACACAGCAGAAGTGCAGAAGATGTTTATATTCTGATTGTTATTCAGTCGACTTGAGAACCCTACCTATGGTGATTCATATCTTGATTGGTATAATTCTCGTCCTTGTCCCTTTTGTGTTCATTTAACCCCTTATCGAAATTGCGAGGACGCAATTTTTTATAAGGTGGATGGAATGTAACACCCCGCTCCCAGAATACGTACTTAGTTGCGTATTCAGTTTTTCGATCGTATTTTTTTTGATTTACTTCCTATATTTGTTTTGCTTTATGAATTATTTATACGATTGTTTTGTCTTGGATTGGGATTCGTGGACTCGTAGTCAGCCCTAGTCTGAACCGGGAACCCGATCCTAGATAATTGCTCGATTTGGACTTTCTGGTATTCCGATTTGACCGATTTCAGTTTTAAACATCGTTTTCCAATATTTTAGATTTTCTATGATTTTTTAGAATTTTCCTGAATTAAATTGAAAATCTTCAAACCGGTGTCGACCAGTGCCGCTGACCGATTCTCGGATTTTTAATTTACAAACGGAGTTGAATTTCTAAAAACGGCTTTCCTGTAATTTCTTAAAATCATATTTTCTATCTAAATACTTTTTCTGAGAATTTTCTGAATTTATCAAAATCCGACCAACCCGGTGTAGACCGATATTGCCGGTTGACTTTAGGATTTTTATTTGAAAATGAGATTGAATTTATGAAAACCGATTTCACTAAAAATCTTTATATAATATTTATTATTTTTGAGAATTTTTGGAAAGCTTTCCAACTACTTCATTTTTTGGACCTTTCTGGAGTTTTCGGTATTTTCCCAGATACCGGAATAGTATCCAGATATTTTCCACTTTTCTCTTTTCTCGCTAGACGCGAGTTTCACCAACCTAGATTCATCATTAAATGCAGAGATCCTCTCCATACTGCATTTAATGCACTGCTAATCAACTCCCATCAAGTCAAATTTGACTTTTGTCCTTCTTGTTAAACGCGATCTTGCGTTTTCCTTCTGGACGCAGAGTTAATCTCAGCGTCTGGCTATTTTTGTCTAGACGCGGATTTCATTTCATGGGGACGCAGCCCATTTTCGTTGAATGAAACACAGGTTTCATTCAATATGAATAGCCATATTATATTATAATCTTTCCCTCCTATAAAACACCCCCCTTTTTCCTTCCTTCTCTTCATTTCTTTTCTTTCCTCTTCCTTGTTCCCAACAGAGAACGACCAGCAGCAAAGCAGCCATGGGCCTTGCCTTGGCCGGCCATTTCTCCACCATTTTTCCTTCCATTTTCACCACCAACACCACCACCTCATTCTCCTCCATCTCCTCCTTCAACTCAACAACAACAACCACCATAACACCATCTTTTCCACCTTCTTCTTCCTCATTTCTCCACCATGAACCCATTTCCACCACCACCTTCTCCACCATCTCCTCCACCATATACTCCACCTTGGCCACCAACGACCATGCCATCTTCCTCTCCTCGTCGTGCTCTTTCCGATGAGCTATAGCTTCGCTCTCCGAAGCCTCGTTTTCAAAACTCCAACTTTTGATTTTGAACTATACTTGCACCACAAGATGCTTGGAGCCTTGGCCGCCTTTTCCGGCCAACTCCGGCCAACGCCGGTGACCGCCGGCCATCGCCGGCCATCCTCCCTTTTCCTTTTTCATTCTTTCCTTCTTTCATTCATTCTTTCCTTCTTTCATTCATTCTTTCCTTCTTTCTTCATTTTCCTTTTTTCTTTCTTTCTTTCTTTTCTTTCCTTTAATTTTCATCCTTGCATCCCTCATTCCCTGCGTCCCACTCTATCCCTGCGTCTCTCTCATTTCTCCCTATCTCTCTCTTTCTTACTGTTAATTGCTAGACGCGGATCTCACCCCTGCGTCTAGGCAATTCCTTAACGCGAATCTTCGCGTTCTTGATACTTGTATAACGCGGCCTTCGCGTTTCTGTATCGACGCGGCGCGGAGCCCATGCTCGTGTCTGTGTCCTTCTCATGTCAACACGACGCGGAGCCCAAGCCCGCGTCTGTGTTCTTCTTGTGTTAACGCGATGCGGAGCTCACGACCGCGTCCGCGTTCTCCTCGTGTCCTGACTTGAACGCGGGTCTCGAACCCCGCGTTTGTGACATCCCTGCAATGCTTTTTCCCGCGTCTGCGATTCCCGCGTCTCCATTCTCTCTCCTCTTGGTTCATTCTCTCTCCTCTTCTAAATAATACGATCTTTACTTTATGGAACGCGGTACGCGTTGGTCATCTGAATTCCGAAGATCGGGGATTTCACTGTGTTTTTTTAAGATTTAGGCGAGTGTCCTCGCTCTCGCCTCCATTTGGGTTTCCCCGCTTTGTCGGGTCGACATTTCTTTTATTCCATGTTTAAATGTATTTTACTGCTTTATACCATGCGTGGCCGACCCTTCATGGTCGTTGAACTCTGGGTTTCTGCCCACTCCTGGGATGGCTGGTAGCCACCGAGAGTGCGCTTAAACCCCGAGCGTTCTTGGTCCCTCAGCCTTCAGCCTCCAGTCTCTCACCATCTCGAAAGGGAAGTGATTGGGACCGTCAGGTTCTTCAGCTCCGCCTGGTTATCATGATCAGCGCTCAGCACTTTACCACTAGATTCGTCTAGGCGGGATGCTGCCGGAATTCTTACTCGCACTTTAAGCCGAGTTGTCCCGGTAACCTTGCAAGACGCTCCAGTGTTAAATACTGTTTGCTGTCTGTATACTCTAACTTGCTCAGCTCCGCTTGGTTGTGCTCAGCTACTACTTTATCACATGCCATGCCATTACTTCATACCTGTCTTTTACATGCTACTATTTAACACCTGTTTGTATCACCTGACACCAGACATGCTACTACTTGGCAAGACCCCTTGTTATGACATGACTTGCCACCGGACTAATGTCACCCTCTTGACATGACTGGTTACTTGTCTAATATCACCATCTTGTCATGCTATCCCTTGACACCCGGTATGATATACTTGACCTGTGATTATCTCATTTACGGGAATACTATACTTGTTATCCTGTATTATATATATAGTGACCTGAATCTATAGTACTCGTGTACTCCTGAACTCCTGATCATGTCTTGTACCTGCTATTCCCGTAAATTGATAATCACATATTAAATTCTAATAAGACAACTTGCACCTGGTTTGGGGGAAACTGATGGGCCCTGATTAATCATGTTTATGGTTGTCTTATCGAGCCGCGCGTGGCCACCTTCTTGAGGGATCACCTGGCGGCCACCAGGGATTCCGTGGGGTGTGCTGGCACCCCTACTCCTGTCTATTCTTGCCGGGTATGCACACGCCCTAGGCCTATTTCTATAGGATCTGTGATACTCTATTCCTGTTCGGGAGTAAATAAGTCCCGGTACCTAGCGGTAAGTTCCGGCTCAGCACCGGATACTCCTGAACCATTGTCCCGGGCATGTACGGGGCCCATCCTAAACATGATTCATCGATCTTTATCAGTTTCCAAATAACTTGCTATATAAGTTGTGAGTGGAAGTATGTGGAATGGAACACATACTGAAGCCTGAAACTTAGACGGCTCCAATTATAATAAGATGCTAATATACAATTTGCTGTGCCGTTTTGTAACTCGGGTTGTATGTGCTTGGATTATGGTGACATGGGATAAAGGTATATAGATGAGGGTTTCCTTGTTTGGATTATTCCTTCGAGGTACTAATCTCATGGGGCCGTGACCTAAGCTTGTACAATCAGTTTTACTCGTAATCGGTTTTATTCGGTTTTAATCGGTTTTATCGGTTTTTATCTGTTTTATGTTAGTTTAGGAGATATCTGGTGTTGCCCTATCTACTTTACTTCTCATCTCTTTACCTTCTCTTATCTTATTATACCATGAGTAGTTCCTGCTTGATATCACTTATTTTATATCTACTTGCTCCTGCATGCTTACCTATGCTCGCCACTTGGCATTCGTATCACCACTCGCCTGGGGAGTTCTGACTCCTCTAGATCCTCATGTCCAGGTCCTGGAACTTAGAGCATGTCAGAGCTTGGAACTTGTAGATTCTCTCAGTTGCTGATTAGAGTAGCGCAGTGGTAGCGTGGATCTCCAGCAGACCGTCCAGAGCCCCATCCTTCCAGGCCCCCCATGTGCGGCTCTAGAGTTTTCCTGTTATGACTCTGAGCCTGTCTTTGTACTGTTCATACATGTACATATCTTTGTAATCTCGCAATTGCGCATATCAGTGATGTAATATTCATGTAATATTGGATCACCTCTGGTGATAACTTTGTAATTGTACTCATGTGTTGGAATGTATAATGCACCACTTGCTTCCGTACTCTGATTCTTACCTGTACTGATGCTTAGCGTATATACGTGAGGGTATTTCTGACCTGCGTATATACGTCGCAGTAACGTCTCCGTACCCGCAGGATCGGGGCGTTACAGGGTGGTATCAGAGCCTAAACTCTACATCCTCAGTACATCCAGATGGCAAATTAATGGTAAAGGAATTTACAACTGGAATGCATGAGTCCTGGTTATACACTCCAACTACAAGTGCAGAGTTATCTATTTTTCTTGATCATTCTTCCTTTGATTCCTAATCCCTTCCATATATCCACTGTTTTGATTTTTCGTAGCCCTTATACCAACTTAAGATATGAATATACTAGAGAGGTAGTGGCTAGTTCTGAATGAAGCTATTATATGATCTCTTCGGTCTACTCTATAGTGCTCGGGCATTTTTGACATTGATCAACGATTGAGTTATCTTTCAGAAGGCGGTATCTGGATTTTCTACGGTTACTCTATATTCTTGGCTATATCTTTCAGAGTGATCGATGCCTGGTATTCGGAATTCTCAATTATTGGTCTTCTTTATTATGCTCAACATTATCAGGGTTTTCTTTATCTTCGGTATTCTGGCTCATTATCGGAGAGCTATCAAGTATGCAGTACAGCTAGAATTCTATTACAAAGCAATGATATCAGATCAGTATTATTTGGCATCGTTCGAAGATTTACACAGCAGAAGTGCAGAAGATGTTTATATTCTGATTGTTATTCAGTCGACTTGAGAACCCTACCTATGGTGATTCATATCTTGATTGGTATAATTCTCGTCCTTGTCCCTTTTGTGTTCATTTAACCCCTTATCGAAATTGCGAGGACGCTATTTTTTATAAGGTGGATGGAATGTAACACCCCGCTCCCGAATACGTACTTAGTTGCGTATTCAGTTTTTCGATCGTATTTTTTACAGTCTTCAGACATAAACCCTTCAGGGTTTTATTATAGCTCCGTTGGGAGGCAAGCTTAGCGACCGGTGCTTTACAGCTAAACTCGTTTAAGCGCTGCTTCGCCATGTGCGTTAGCCGAGCATTCATATGCTACTCCACTGTGTACATTGAGCTTTGGCCGCGTGCGTGGCTTCATCATGTGTTAGTAGAGTGTTTATACATCGCTTCACCATATGCATCAACTTTGTTGCGAGTGTGTCTTCACCGTTTACGTTAACCTGACGTTCATACGTCCATTTCGCCACGAGTGTATCCTCACCGAAGGCGTTAGCATCTAGAGCTGCACGCCAGTTCTATCAGCAGCCAAGCTTCAGTGTGTATCGAGCGTTATGCTGACACGACCTAGCTTGCTCCAGCTTAACTAGCCATGCATGGATAATTAACTAATAGTTTAATCAATAATTGTTATCAGTATTATTGTGAAAAGTTTGAAGTGTTTACTCAGTCACATAACATGCCACTCACATGAAGTTTGTAGGATCACCTAGGGGGGGTGAATAGGTGATGGCTAATCTAATGGTCACTAAATGCCAAATAATGCGGAATTAAAAATTATTATGACCTAAACAAACTATTTAAACTAAACACCACGTATAACACAAGAGTGTAGCCGAATTCCCGTGAAGGGCTCTGCACTAACTCCTCTAGATTCCCCTAGATAAGGGTTGAGGTGCCGCGTTGGCTCTCTTGGTTGAATACAAGTGTTAGCAAACAATCCCCAAGCATATATCAATTAGGCACAATATGAATATCAAGCATGTAAGGATAAGCACAATAATAGCATGCAAGATATAAACAAGAGATAAAGAAAGAGAGAGTGAGCAATCGCAAACACAAGGAATTTGTTTCGAGGTTCGAGCACACTTGCTCTACATCCCCGCCTTCGACACACGAAGGATTTCCACTATGCTTGATCCCAATGGATCACTCCTCGGTGCCGCAACACCTACAAGCCCTCAGACTCCCTAGTCCCGTACACACCGCAAGCCCACCGGCTCGCCGAGGCCGCACCTCAAACACCGAGTTCCCACTAGAACCCGAAACACCGAGTCCCTACTAGGACCCGAAACAATGCGAACACACACGTCCGCCTCCTCAAAGTACAAAGTAGAACTTTGGTGATCACAACACTTGATCACCTAAAATCCTCTCACAACAAACCCCTATAGGTAGATATAGCAATAGATAGCTCAAGTGGGTGTGTGAGAAAACAAGGATGAAAATTGTGGAGGAAAACTCAAAGAATCACTTTTAACACTCTTGATAAAAACTTCCCTTTTGATAGGAATATTTGCTCTCAATTTTGTGGAGAAAAACCTCTTAAAAGAATAGGAAAAACTCTCCTAAAATCTTAATCAAAACAGCCCCCAAATGGCCCAATTTATAGGGCTCCAAAAATAAGCCGTTGGAGGCCTGACAGAACTGTCGGTCGACCGGCCAACGATCATATTCAGACCGTTGAGCCATCGGTCGACCGGTCAGTCGACCGAGGCCAGGATACAGAGAGCAAGTCTCTCTGTCCGTTCGATCGGCCGGTCAACCGGGGCCTTTCCAGAGAGCAGAGCTCTCTGGACGGTCGACCGGGTCAGTCGACCGGCCTCCTGCCCGAATTGGGCGTGCACGTCTGTGCACGTCGGTCGACCGCCTTCAGGCTTCGATCGACCGGTCGGTCGACCGGCTGAAGCCAGGACAAAACTGTTAAGGGATTAAAAAACTTGGTCGTTTTGGTTGAAATAAAATCCCATAAAATCATGAAAAATCTACAAAAATAAGTTCAATATAATACTTTGATTAATCAAACATGCTTGCACAAAATCAAGATATGTTACAAACAATTTGAACTATTTTTGTAACTTGAAAAATATTGGCTCAAATGAAAAACAGTATTTTCCAAAACTGTTTTTTCTAAAACTTATCTTTTCTAAAACTTCTCCAAATACAAAAACAAGATATTTAAACTCATTTGAAGCATAGTGTGTATGGATATGATCCACTACACAAATATGGTGAAATATCTATGTTTTTGACATTAAGCTCTAAATATGGTTTTGGTTAAAACATAAAACTTGAATACCAAAAACCAAACATGTATTTTTCTAAAAATAAAAAATCTTTTGTAAAACAAACTAAAACAAGAGTGTGTGTGTGTATATGTACTTGAGCAATCCACCAACTATTCTATCCTTTACATTTTATCTAAAACAAAATCTTACAAAAACAAACCTAGACTCAAGTCTTCATCTTCTTGAAGTCTTCACTAGAAGTCTTCTCATCTTCTTGACTTGGTCCAAACACGATCCAATAGCTCTTGGATCAAACCGTGCTAGCTCCAAAACTTGACTTCAAATCCTTTGTTGAAGCTATGCACCTACTAAGATCTTGATCATAAATCTGTCACTAATTAAACACAAGATCATTAGTACTATAACTACATGAGTTGATCATCATCAAAACTAGAGTGATGGGCCTTTGGGCCAACAATCTCCCCCTTTTTGATGATGACAAAACTCATGAAGTTATATATGCATGGATTAAAGTAAAGCTCTAAAGAAGCTCCCCCTTAACTCATGCATAACAAATAAATAATAAATATGCAATGAATGTACATAAACATGTATGCTAATGTATGGAGATAAACATGCACTCAAGTATAAAACAAAATCACAAATCTTTTTCTCCTATTTGCAAAACAAAACATATATGCATAAACACAAATACTACTCCCCTTAAGCAAGGAAAACATATATATATCTCAAATACTTCTCCCCCTTTTATCAATCTTCAACAAAGGGGTTAAAGTAAAACCAATAAATTTTTCTCCCCCCTTTTTGTCCGAAACATAGAATCAATAAAGGAGTAATCATAAACAAATCAATAAAGGATTATATGCGATATATATTCATGAAGAGGAAGATGCTAAGTTAGCTTCCCTACACATATGCATTACATGAAGAAGGGATGACAAGCCCCAATTCACATAACACATATTATGTAATGCATAAGAGGAGATGTGAAGCTCCCCCTACACACGTGTACCATATAAAGAAGAGTTGTCAAGCTCCTCAATATACAATACACTCAACATGAATTTATATGTAGAAGAGATGTTAAGCTCCCTTTGCATATAGGCAATACAACTCAAAAATCTTTGATTTTTTTTTATAAAACAAAATTTTGAATTTTCTCAATAAAACAAATCTTGAGAATTTTTCTTAAAATTTTTATTTTCTTATCATAAACAACTTTGTGCTTTAAACATGTAAAACAATTTTAACTCAAGCACAAATAACTCATATATATGTATGAAAAATGAGTATACCAAATGAAATTGATACATACATATATAAGAATACAAAATATGAGTGTATACAAAAATAGAGTTAAATTGATACCAATTGAAATGATTCAATGATACCAATTGAAACAATAATAGGATCATGTGTATAACTCATAAAACATTGAAGAATAAATAACTAGTTAAATTAATTTTTTTTGAAACTAGTTAAAAATCCTTCAAAAACATGAAACAAAATCATATGTTTTTCATGAATCATACTAAATACATAAAAATTTAAGCACTCATGGTCCATAAAGCTCAAAAATAATCATGAAATAAAGTCATGAATAAACAAATAAGGTGTGAGTGTTCAAAAATCATGTAACTAGCATTTTCATGAAAATAGTCAATGAAGCTCAAAATGATCAAAACAAATTATTCATTTTATTTTATCAAACAAAACATGAAGATTTATTTTTCATTAAAACAAAACAAACTTCTAGGTATATGTATGATTTATCTAAATCTAACAATATGCATACATATCCCAAATATAAAAGAGTCTATTAAAGGTATTTGCATGAAGGCAAGAGACTCACGGGTATACATGTATATTTATTAGATTTGAATACAAAAATACATATACATGAAGTAAACATGAAAATAGGCAAAACAAGTGTAAATGAGAGAATCATCAAAACTAGGCTATACATGTGCATAAAGTGAGTACAAATGATCATGAGTGCAAACATATATAAATCAATTTGTTGTTCACTATTTGTACATGTATAACAACAAGTTCTGATAAAAATTACATTTAAACTAGTTTACCACATGAAGCACATAAAACAAATGAACATGCTAAAAATATGATATATGAACAAGCATGTAAATAAATAAACTAAGAGTTTAGAGATAGTTACCAAACCATAAGAACTATACTCCAAATCTTCAAACATGGTGGTTGCCCCACCAAAACTCCTTGATAGCGATGCATCTATAAATGTGTCCATCAAGTCCATGTGCATCCACCATCAAGGCACTATCTCTCTCACGTCGTGTGAGAGCCCTCACCTACATCAAAAACACAAGGTGGGGGTTTTGGTACCCATTTTCTTTTGGGTCCTTGGGTTTAGCATTGTAAGGCACCCAAACATTTTTATTTTTAGCAAAATTAATATGATGTAATCTATCAAAATAAAATTTTGCTAAATGGCCTTTGCAGCCACAATGTGTACACTTGTACACCTTAGGATGCTTATGTGTATGTGTATGATCGTGGCGTGCAACATAAGCATATGCATGATGATGATGTGCATGAGAATGTGAAGCTTGTTTCTTTGAAAACATAGACTCCAATCTAGTGTGGTTAAATGCACATGTGCTCAAAGTAGAGCTCAAACTATTAATTTTATTTTTCAAAAATTTAACTTCATTTTGAGCAATAGAAGTGGTGGCATATAAAGCATGATAAAAAATATTTTTCGTTTTAGAAACTTTTTCTTTTTCTTTTTCAAAAAATTTTCTCTTCAAAGTAGTGTTTTCTTGAAAAACGACTTCTTTTTGTTTTTCCACCAAAAATACTTTATTTTTCAAAATAGTGTTTCTTCACAAAGATTATTTAATTTGGACATCAAGGACACATTTTCATTTTTCAAATATTCTTTTTCTTTTTCTAAACATGCAATCTTATTTTTAAATGAATCATTTTCTTTTTGCATGCAAACAAAATCCTTTTTCATTTTCTTATTTTCTTTTTAATCATGTCATATTTTTCAAGAAGTTGTTGACAAAAAGAAGTGAGCTCATCATATGACATGTCTTCATCATCTAACTCGGATTCGGTAGTTACCTCAAGGGGGTTATCCCCTTGGACCATATAGCACTTGTTGGAGACGTCGCTTCCAACATCCGAATCGCTCCGGCATAATATAGATCCTTTTCGCCAAGGGAGGTGATGATGTTCCAAGCAACAAAAGCCGAATCAACATTAGAAATCCTAAATAAATAATCATCATTTAGGGTAGACTTTAAAGCATGAAGGGCTTTTGCATTAGCCTCAAGATTCTTACCATTTAAGCAATATGCATTATTAGAGATGGCAAGGTAACATGAATTCCTAGGGCTTTGAGGTACAAAGACATCTTAACCTTCCAAATTTGGATGTTAAGAATGTCAAAGGTGGGTGGTGACATGAAGTCCATGGTGTGTACAAAACATTGTGATTAGCCTAAAATGAGGATCTTTAACTCTAGGTTGTAAGACCCAAATTCAGAGCACTTGGCTCTGATACCAATTGTAGGATCACCTAGAGGGGGGTGAATAGGTGATGGCTAATCTAATGGTCACTAAATGCCAAATAATGCGGAATTAAAAACTATTATGACCTAAACAAACTATTTAAACTAAACACCACTTATTACACAAGAGTGTAGCCGAATTCCCCGTGAAGGGCTCTGGACTAACTCCTCTAGATTCCCCTAGATAAGGGTTGAGGTGCCGCATTGACTCTCTTGGTTGAATACAAGTGTCAGCAAACAATCTCCAATCATATATCAATTAAGCACAATATGAATATCAAGCATGTAAGGATAAGCACAATAATAGCATGTAAGATATAAACAAGAGACAAAGAGAGAGAGAGAGAGAGAGAGAGAGAGAGAGTGAGTGAGCAATAACAAACACAAGGGATTTGTTTCGAGGTTCGAGCACACTTGCTCTACATCCCCGCCTTCGACACACGAAGGATTTCCACTATGCTTGATCCCAATGGATCACTCCTCGGTGCCACAACACCTACTAGCCCTCGGACTCCCTAGTCCCGTACACATCGCAAGCCCACCGGCTCGCCGAGGCCGCACCTCAAACACCGAGTTCCCACTAGAACCCGAAACACCGAGTCCCCACTAGGACCCGAAACAATGCGAACACACACGTCCGCCTCCTCAAAGTACAAAGTAGAACTTTGGTGATCACAACACTTGATCACCTAAAATCCTCTCACAACAAACTCCTATAGGTAGATATAGCAATGGATAGCTCAAGTGGGTGTGTGAGAAAACAAGGATGAAAATTGTAGAGGAAAACTCAAAGAATCACTTTAACACTATTGATAAAAACTTCACTTTTGATAGGAAATATTTGCTCTCAATTTTGTGGAGAAAAACCTCTTAAAAGAATAGGAAAACTGGCACAAAAACTCTCCTAAAATCTTAATCAAAACAGCCCCCAAATGGCCCAATTTATAGGGCTCCAAAAACTAGCCGTTGGAGGCCTGACAGAACTGTCGGTCGACCGTCTGGTCGACCGGCCAATGGTCATATTTCAGACCGTTGAGCCATCGGTCGACCGGGGCCTTTCCAGAGAGCAGAGCTCTCTGGACGGTCGACCGGGTCGGTCGACCGGCCTCCTGCCCGTACTGGGCGTGCACGTCTGTGCACGTCGGTTGACCGCTCGGTCGACCACCTTCAGGCTTCGGTCGACGGTCGGTCGACCGGCTGAAGCCAGGACAGAACTGTTAAGGGATTAAAAAACTTGATCTTTTTGGTTGAAATAAAATCCCATAAAATCATGAAAAATCTATAAAAATAAGTTCAATATAATACTTTGATTAATCAAACATGCTTGCACAAAATCAAGACATGTTACAAACCATTTCAACTATTTTTGTAACTTGAAAAATATTGGCTCAAATGAAAAACAGTATTTTCCAAAACTGGTTTTTTCTAAAACTTATCTTTTCTAAAACTTCTCCAAATACAAAAAACAAGATATTTAAACTCATTTGAAGCATAGTGTGTATGTATATGATCCACTACACAAACATGGTGAAATATCTATGTTTTTGACATTAAACTCTAAATATGGTTTTGGTTAAAACATAAAACTTGAATACCAAAATCAAACATGTATTTTTCTAAAAATAAAAATCTTTTGTGAAAACAAACTAAAACAAGAGTGTGTGTGTGTGTATATGTACTTGAGCAATCCACCAACTATTCTATCCTTTACATTTTATCTAAAACAAAATCTTACAAAACAAACCTAGACTCAAGTCTTCATCTTCTTGAAGTCTTCACTAGAAGTCTTCTCATCTTCTTGACTTGGTCCAAACACGATCCAATGGCTCTTGGATCAAACCGTGCTAGCTCCAAAACTTGACTTCAAATCCTTTGTTGAAGCTATGCACCTACTAAGATCTTGATCATAAATATGTCACTAATTAAACACAAGATCATTAGTACTATAACTACATGAGTTGATCATCATCAAAACTAGAGTGATGGGCCTTTGGGCCAACAAAGTTTTGACCACTGCACTTACATGTATTGTTGTACTTCAGCCCATACCATGACACTGACATGTTAATTACCTGATTTATGGTTATCTCATTTATAGAGAATTGACATTACTATTCTATTATACACACACACACACACACACACACACAGATCCTGAACTCCTGTGTCACTTGTACTCCTGAACCCTTATATCATGTATCTCCTGTTGGTTGTAATTATATATTATTATAATAATTAAACAACCTATACTTGGGATGAGGGAAACTGATGGATACCGGCATGATGTCGTATTTATAGTGATCGTGATACTGAAGTGTCATATTGGGTGCAATAAATTCCATCTAAAGATTCGTGTTGGGTGTAATATAAATCCCAAGAAGAAGTAGTAGTGCTTGATCTCATAGGTCGTTGTCTCGGGCAGAGGCGGGACACACTATAAATATGATCCATCAATTTCCATCAATTTTCAATAACAACTTATCTTGCTCATTTATGGATGTGTGCATGTCAAAAAGCTAGGGTACATACCTAGATATATGGGTTAGAAGAGTAATAATAATATACTAATATAATAACTCATTGGTGTTTCATCAGATTTTGTGTCATTTTGAGACTCAGGTTGTTTATACTCAGATTATGATGACATATAGTACAAGGTATATATATATATATATATATATATATATATATATATATATATATAATATATATATATATATATATATATATATATATATATATATATATATATATATATATATGACGGTTTCCTTATTTAGATTATTCCCTCGACGTACTAATCTTATGGATTTGTAAACTAAGCATTATACAGTTGATTTTGCTCGCATTTTGCTTTCATCAGATTTTGTGAATGTTGGATTTTAACTTGGATTTATCGATATTTATTTTAACTATTATTATTATTTATACTATTATTATACCTTGCTCACCACTTGTGTGATACATTACCTGCCTCTTGTGAGATATTATACTTGAGTTAACTGATTCATAGTAAAAAGTATCGTGTAGCCTAGAGCTTACAGGTCATATCCACGAGGAGAGATGTGATGAGAGTGTTTTGGTGTCTTTGTTTCGAAAACAAATTTAATATCGATTTTTTTAAAAGAAAATAAAAGGAAGATGATGTGACCGAGAGTTGGTTGTCAGAAAAAGAATGTCTTTGTTTTTATAAATGGAAAGATCTGGGCTCACCTATCTTTTACTCAACTCTATATTCTTCTTGAATGTTAAGCGCCTCAATATGGATCATAGGAATCAAGTTCAATTTTGTAAGTCAAGAGCGTTCAAATAAAGCAGATAAGATAGAGTTGAGGAAATTTAATTAAGTTTTGAAATTGTTCTTAGGTTGAATGTTAAACCATCAAACCAAACAAGCAAGCATGGAATAAAAGCAAGTTTCAGAATTAACTTCGAAATGTAGTTCAAAAATCATTACCCATTCTCATGTGCCTTCAAGAACAGTTGCAAAATGCAAGACTTGGACTTAGGCATTCAAATGATTCAATTGGGGTATTTTCTCATTGAAACCGATCAAGAGTAAAAGTAGAGAAGAGAGATTAGTGAGCCCAGAAAAGAAAGTTTTAACTACTCATAGAAAAGAAAAGACAATGATTATAAATTAAGCACAACATACTGATATTGGAGATGAAGAAAAGTCTTGAATCTTTTTTTGATGTCACTTCAATCTTCGATTACAACACACACACACACACACACTCTCTCTCTCTCTCTCTCTCTCTCTCTCTCTCTCTCTTACTTGTAACTGGATTAACCTAGAATGAAAACTAGAAATTAAGCTTATAACTTCTCAGTAACTATCTAACAATAATATTAAGTTTAAGAGAAACATAAACCCTAAATCTCTTCCGTACATTTCTCTGCTCTATATGGTGGGATATTTATAGGAAGAGAAGCAGCGGGATAAGCATGTGAAGATAAAAGATAAGATACTGGCCCAACTGATTTAACAAAGCCGTGAAAACATGACTTTTGCTGCATTCCCGTGGCCATAATCTAGCCGTTGGGCCAGATCTTGTGTGGCGTGGATCCGTTCTTTCAATTTCCTTCGTTTCTTCAGATAAGATTTTTTTCTTAACTTCTGATTTCAAGTAGATCTCCATTGATAGTTTTAGATAGATAATCTTATCCCAAATTAATTTGAATTAATTAGGATAATTTGGTTCATTTCTCCTCTTCTCCATTAATTACACTTGCACTACATGAGACATTAAAATCATTAAATAGCAGAGTTTTAAATAATAATAGATATGAAAATATGACAAGAATTATGCAGTGTACGTGCATAATTATACCCCCAGACCTATCTTTTGCTCGTCCTCGAGCAAAATCAAAAGACTAAGAGATTATTGAGCCACTTTCACAGGCCAAGCGACTGCACTGAGAATTTGTAGAAAATCGTTAAACTCTAGTTTACCTCTAGAGGATGAGTTTTGTCTCGTGAGGGTTTTCAGTGTATTACACCCACAAAAAATAAAAAGAATCTAAAAAATGTTAGTATTTTTGAAAATTCTTTTTTAAAAGAAAGAAGAAATACTTGACAAATTTTTACAAAAACTTAAGTAAACTATAAGTCATTTGTTCACCAAATTGTTCATTTCTTAGTCCCTATTAAAAAACTTGAAATCATTAAAGGTAAGATTAAAACTTTGTTTCTCATCTAGTCTATTATTTTACCCTAAGTCATATGCGCTTTGTGAACGTGAAATTTTTGCTCAAAATTCTTCAACTCCAACTCTTATGCCTTATTTTATTTATATATATGTGTGTGTATGTATATTATTGTGTTATTCTTAGTTCTATTAGGCTTTCTATGACCATGTAATGAGCCTTAGTTGGTGACTCCCAAAAGGGATGGTCTTAGGGCAACGGGTGAGAAAACACCCCAAGAACTTAAGGACTTGAGCAAACATGGCCATAAAACTAATGATTTATTTGTAATATAGATCACATTTAGGCGTGAATACTTATACCTTATGAGGCACAAATACCTAGCTTAAATGAAGGATTTTTATAATAATAATTTTTTTCTTTCATGTGGCATAAGAATATTTGTTGTTGAACTCTAAGTGTTGTTGACACTTTAAAAAAGACAAGATTCTTACTGGGCTGAGCAATGTCTAAACTTGTTGACATTTACAAAAGACAAGTGATACACAAGCTGACGACCAGTTCTGTACCCATCTCCGAGGGACAAAGCAGCAACTTGGACTCTACTGATCCAGTGAAGCAGACAGTGAGCCCAGATTGTCTCTGAAGAGACCTAAGTAGGTCTAAGATGCTAGGTCAGCTCAACACTTAGCATCACATGAGCCCAAGGGGGATAGCCTCACCTGAGAGGCTAAGTTTATTCAACTTCGCCTTAAAGCTATTCAAAGCTCATCAGTGAGCTAACTTACAGCTTCGCCTGAAGTGCTCAGTTAACTCCGTAGAGAGTTAGCTTCGCTCGAAGTCATACACACAACCGCGCAGAGGGATGTTCGGTAGCTTCGCTACAGATGTTATCGAGTTCGCAGGAGAACTTTCTTCTAACTTCGCCAGATGCTCCTTCCAACTCCGCTACGAGCTCGACGCAGCAACTCCGCTGCGGGTCTTTTATGGTCAACCTTTGACCAATTAAATCTCCAGATGAGATCAAATCAATTCAAGATCAAGATCAAATCTAATCAAGATCAAATCTGAGATCAAATTTGGCAGTTGTTTGCCATAATCTCTTGACTCTCCTAAAACAAGTAAGAAGATCATGGGAGATCTTTCAATTATTTGGAAAGAATCAAAACAGATCAGGAGATCGACCTACCTGATATTCCTAGCTTCGCAGAAGCTGATTCTAGCCTCGCAGTAAGGCTACTTTCCAGATTTAAACAGATTGACTCAATCTGTTTCCAGACTTTCAAGGGATAATTATACCCCTGCTCTCCCTATAAATAGCCCACCAGAGGCACGAAAGAGAGAGCACGCAAGAGGCTCATAAACACACGCATAGTGAGAGGCAGCTAAACAGAGATCTATTCTCTAGCTTCCAAGAATTCAGAGAATTCAGAAAACTACTTCTCTAATCAGGGTGCTGATACCCTAAGATCTTCCTCCCTCTCAAGAAATCTCTGGAACCAGGCGAGAAGGAATTCCTAAGTGGAGGCAGTCTGAGAACTAACAAGAGGGTTCTACCAACCTTCTGTTCTCCGATTCCCCGAACCAGGCGAGAAGGGAATCCCATCGATCGCATCGTCAAAGGGACAAAGTGGTCGCGCGTTGACCAGACTCCTATTGGCCACTTCTCTAGAATCTCAGAGGAGATCTACTTATAATCTTTTGTGTTACTTGTAATTTAGCTCATCGACCCCTTTTTGTTAGTTTTCCCCTTTGCAAAATCGATGGAAAATAAGATGGCGACTCCGCTGGGAAACGAATTCTTCACTATTGAGAATCAAGTGTCACAATGCGACGAACAGACCTTCGGGTCTATCTCTGAATTCAAGGAAGCCGGTGTGGCCAGAGCCCCTCTGGCTAAATCTTCGAAGCAAGTCTCTGCAGAGATAGATAAGGCTCCCTGCGAGCCTACCGCGGTCCTCTGGCGCAACAAGGGAGCAAGCCCATAATACAAGGGTTAGAATCTTTAACCCGTCACCTTCGATAACCTAGTCGTTCACTTCGACCAAGGAAAATTCGAAGAAGTCCTCTCTGGGGGGTTTGATGCTCCATGCACGGAAGCATAGAAAGGTCTCCACGGCCAAGGGTTCGGAGCAGAAACCGGAAGCAGAATCCTGCCAACACCACCCAGCCTCGCGTGTGGCTAATCCGGTTCCCTGCGAACCTAAGTCTCCTCTTTTCAAAGCAGATGTGGAGGCCAAAGCAGAAGGCTCTGTATGAAGCCTTAGACGTAACTACGCCACAAGTTCGTCTCTCTTGCGAAGAAAAAAGGCAAAATGCCTGCCTGCTCCAGCGAGACTGCTAGCCGCGAAGTCACAACGGCGACCATACCTTCGCCTAATTCAAGAGCAGCAACTCCTCGCGCCAGCCTCGTTCTCATGAGCGAAGCTACTGGACCTCAGGGTACGCATGATGTCTGTAGCCGCGAAGCTCGAATCAAAGCACCACAGCGTGCTTCGTTTCCCAGTTCTTCAAGTACTAAGCTCGCTCTTCGCAGCGAAGCTAAGGGATTGTCCCTAAGTGCTGATAGCGGTGCTTATGCAGCTTCAGCGCCCAAGGCGTTTTCGAGGCTTTTAGCCGCGAATTTAGAGCCAAAACACTATCTAAGGCTGATCATCTTCGCAACAACATAGCGAAAAAAAGCACCACAGCATGCCTCGCTCCCCAGTCCATCAAGCGCTAAGCTCGCGCTTTGTAGCAGAGCTAAGGGATCGTCCTTAAGTGTTGACAGTGGTGCTTATGCAGCTTCAACACTCAAGGACATTTCCAAGGTTCTTAGCCGCGAAGCTAAAGCTGAAACACTATTTAGTGCTAATCCCTTCTGCGGTGATAAAAGGAGCAGGACTCTGATAGGGGCGAAATCTCGCTATAATCCTATTGAGAAGGAGTGCTTAGCTCTTGTCTTTGCCGTTCAGAAGACACGACATTATTTGGTCGGCCAAACCATACATGTCATTTCCAGAGTGAATCCTTTGCTTCTTCTCATGACGAAGCCAGGATCATTGAATTCAAGATTAGCTAATGGGCGCTTCTTTTGTCTCAATACAATATGATCTTTATCCCTCAGAAGGCGATTAAAGGCCAGACCCTCGCAGAGTTCTTGGCTGCTCATCCAGTTTCAGAATACTCAAAACTTCATGAAGACATTCCAGATATAGTCTTTGAATCTAATATAACTTCAGAGGATGAAGTTTGACAGATGTTCTTCGATGGAGCGCACGAATAGGACCTAAAGGCAGGATCATTATCAGCGTGGGGGTTGTGTTTATCTCTCCACAAAATCACGTCCTTCCTAGAGCATTTTCTCTGATGGAATCATGCTCCAATAATGTAGCGGAATATAATGCTCTACTCATTGGTCTTCAGCTCCCCACGAAATGGGGGTATGCTACCTTGAAGCTTACAGCGATTCAAAATTGATTATCAATCAGTTAAAGGCGAATATGAGGTCCGTCACGAGGATTTGGTGCCTTATTATCACACAGTCATCAAATTGGCTAATCTGTTTGATGGTTTTTACATCGGGCACGTATATCGATCTCAGAATACTAAGGCGGATGATCTTGCTGCATTAGCAACAACACTAGCCCTACCAGTCGACACCGAGTATCACCTCACAGTGACGACTCGACACCTTGTCTGCTCTAAACATATGTTAAGAACCAGAGAGGTTTATAATATCTCGATGGATCCTGAGCCGAGAGATTGGCGATTCCCTTTCATCGACTATACTCTACACGGTCTACTGCAAGACAATCCTAAAGAAGTGACATCTATCAGACGAAGGTCTCTCCATTTTTACAACGATCCAACTCTGAAGACACTTTACCGTCGTTCATATGACTGTATCCTCCTCCGTTGCCTTTCTAATTCAGAGGCACAGGAAGTGCATAGAGAAGTACACGATGGCATATGCAGAGCTCATCAGCCAGGTCCAAAACTTAAAGACAGATTACATAGGCTTGGATATTATTGGTCAACCATAACAACCGATGCCATCCAATATGCACGAAGGTGTAAAACATGCCAAATTCATGCGGACTTCATACACCAGCCTCCAGAGTTGCTCCACCTAACTGTTGCTTCATGGCCATTTGAAGCATGGGGATCGATGTCGTAGGGCCAATCAGCCCCTCTTTAACAAAAGGTCACTAGTTTATCCTGACAATAACCGATTACTTTTCAAAGTGGGAAGAAGCCATACCACTGGTTGAAGTCAAAACTTCCAACGTGGTTAATTTCATCAAACACCACGTCATTCATCGGTTTGGTGTCCCTAGGCGGATCGTCCATGATAACGGTCCCCAATTCATAAGCCGGGTATTCTATCGATTCTGCGATAATACCGAATTCAGAATGTGGCTTCAACTGCCTATAATCCTGCCGTTAATGGCTTGGCGGAGGCATTCAACAAGACAATCATTAAGTTACTCAAAAAGTTCGTCTCCTTGAATAAGCGAGATTGGGATGAAAAGCTGGTGAATGTCTTTGGGCCTACCGAACCACGGTTCGGACCCCGACGGCAATACGTCGTTTTTCCTGATATACGGGTGTGAAGCAGTCATACCGTTAGAAATCCAGATGCCGTCATTGCGAGTCGCTTTAATGGCTAAGATCACATCAGAAGACAATGATCAGTTGCGTCTTCAAGAGCTTGAAGCCTTAGATGAGAAGCGGTTACAAGCTCAGCAGCACATCGAGTTGTATCAAGCTTGAATCTCAAAAGCCTTCAATAAGAAGATTAAACAAAGAGTCTTCCAGAAAGGAAATTTGGTTTTAGCCGTCAGATGACCAATGATCATGACTCACAAAACCAAAGGCAAATTTCAGCCCAAATGGGAGGGACCGTTTGTAATAGAAATATTCTATTCAAACGGAGCATATCGTCTTATGACTTTAGATGGTGATCTATTCATGATGCTAATCAATGGCAAGTTCTTAAAGAAGTATTATCCTTGATTAAGGATCCTTCTCATGATCAAGTTAACATTACACCTCTGATCAAGACCTTCATTCCAAGGTACGCAGAAGGAGCGCCCCTCTCTTCCTCCAAACGAGATCATGCAACCATGAACTAGCAGGAAGCTGATCATATACTGGTTCTCTTAAAGAAGAATTAAGGTTACACATGCATTAACCAAATGATCCAACATCTTTAACGGTTAAGGATAGAGGAAAATGTTAACTTTTAAACCCAACATAAGTCCTCGACAACTCATCATGCTGAGGGGAATAGCATGGCTAGCCCGACTTAAACGGTAGTTGGTAAAGGCATATCAAACCCGTTGACAGCTAAGGATTTGCTAAAAATCCTAAGGGACCTATTCCCATTTGATCCCCTGTCCAAAATCACTTACCAATTCTCATCCATGGAATGGTAAGACCATATATAAAGACCTTTTCATGCTATGTTTAACAGTATACCTCTGGCATCCATTTCGCTGTTAAGTTAACATTAAACCTATGACAGTGATCTCCTAGTTTTTCCCAGTGAGAACGAGACCCTTTTCATGCTATGTTTAACAGTATACCTCTGGCATCCATTTCGCTATTAAGTTAACATGAAACCTATGACAGTGATCTCCTCGTTTTTCCTAGTGAGAACGAGACCCTTTTCATGCTATGTTTAACAGTATACCTCTGGCATCCATTTCGCTGTTAAGTTAACATTAAACTTATGACAGTGATCTCCTTGTTTTTCCCAGTGAGAACGAGACCCTTTTCATGCTATATTTAACAGTATACCTCTGGCATCCATTTCGCTGTTAAGTTAACATTAAACCTATGATAGTGATCTCCTCGTTTTTCCGAGTGAGAATGAGACCCTTTTCATGCTATGTTTAACACTACACCTCTGACATCCATTTCGCTGTTAAGTTAACATTAAACTTATGACAGTGATCTCCGCATTTTTCCCAGTGAGAACGAGACCCTTTTCAAGCTATGTTTAACAGTATACCTCTGGCATCCATTTCGCTATTAAGTTAACATTAAACCTATGACAGTGATCTCCTCGTTTTTCCCAGTGAGAATGAGATCTTTTCATGCTATGTTTAACAGTACACCTCTGGCATCCATTTCGCTGTTAAGTTAACATTAAACCTATGACAGTGATCTCCTCGTTTTTCTCTGTGAGAACGAGACCTTTTCATGCTATGTTTAACACTACACCTCTGGCATCCATTTCACTGTTAAGTTAACATTAAACGTATGACAGTGATCTCCTCGCTTTTCGCAACGAAAAAAAGACTTTTTCATGCTATGTTTAGCACTATACCTCTGGCATCCATTTCGCTGTTAAGTTAACATTAAACCTATGACAGTGATCTCCTCGCTTTTCGCAACGAAAACGAGACTTTTTCATACTATGTTTAACACTACACCTCTGGCATCCATTTCGCTGTTAAGTTAACATTAAACCTATGACAGTGATCTCCTCGTTTTTCTCCAACAAATTGCTTTCCGAATTCCTACGAAGTTCTTTTTGTCATGTTAATATTACACCTCTGACATATGATCTTCTATGGAATTCATTTCCTAGCCCCCCAGTAAGTTTCTGAGTCCCACTCAGTCTTTGATGGATTTTTTCAGGTTGTCACGTTAACAATATACCTCTGACAATTCCTTCCAAATCCCATCCAAATTTTGAGTTTGATGGCTTCTCAATCGGTTACGTCATTGCGACCTCTGAACTGGCAGATAGCCAAGTCTCATCTTTCAGTCCGACAGGACTATCTCTTTGTCATCATATGACAAATTTTGAGCTGGGTGGCTTCCCAATCGGTTACGTCATTGCGACCTCTGAACCGGTAGATAGCCAAGTCTCATCTTTCAGTCCGACAAGGACTATTTTTTTGTCATCATACGATAAAATTTAAGCTTGGTGGCTTCTCAATCAGTTTGTCATTGCGACCTCTGAACCGACAAATAGCCAAGTCTCATCTTTCAGTTCGACAAGGACTATTTCTTTGTCATCATACGATAAAATTTTGAGCTTGGTGGCTTCTTAATCGGTTATATCATTGCGGCCTCTGAACTGGCAGATAGCCAAGTCTCATCTTTCAGTCCGATAAGAACTATTTCTTTGTCATCATACGACAAAATTTGAGCTTGGTGGCCTCTCAATCGGTTATGTCATTGCGGCCTCTGAACGGCAGATAGCCAAATCTCATCTTTCAGTCCGACAAGGACTATTTCTTTGTCATCATATGACAAAATTTTGAGCTTGGTGGCTTCTCAATCAGTGATGTCATTGCGATCTCTGAACTGGCAGATAGCCAAGTCTCATCTTTCAGTCTGACAAGGACTATTTCTTTGTCATCATATAATAAAATTTTGATCTTGGTGGCTTCTCAATCGGTTATGTCATTGCGGCCTCTGAACCGGTAGATAGCCAAGTCTCATCTTTCAGTCCGACAAGGACTATTTCTTTGTCAACATATGACAAAATTTTGAGCTTAGTGGCTTCTCAATCGGTTACGTCATTGCGACCTTTGAACTGCAGATAGCCAAGTCTCATCTTTCAGTCCAGCAAGGACTATTTCTTTGTCATCATGCGACAAAATTTTAAGCTTGGCGGCTTCTTAATCAGTTACGTCGTTGCGACCTCTCAACCGACAGATAGCCAAGTCTCATCTTTCAGTCCGATAAGGACTATTTCTTTGTTATCATACGATAAAATTTTGAGCCTGGTGGCTTCTCAATTGGTTTCGTCATTGCGACCTCTGAACCGACAAATAGCCAAGTCTCATCTTTCAGTCCGGCAAGGACTATTTCTTTGTCATCATATGACAATTTTGAGCTTGATGGCTTCTCAATCGGTTACGTCATTGCGACCTCTGAACCGGCAGATGGCCAGGTCTCATCTTTTTTAGTCCAGTAAGGACTATTTTCTCAAATGGCTGCGATACAACTTGAAAGTGAGAATTCAGAAAATAAAACAAGTTGGAAAGACAACGGGCGAGTCACAATAAAATCAGTTTTTATTGATTCCAAAAGAGGGATACATGAATGCACAGATTACAAGCTATGATAGTGCTTCATAGAACTTAATCCGTTCTTCAAGAGTGGCCAGCCTAGTCTTCCTCTCTTCAGCAGCCCTGATAAGTGCCTGCGACCTCAACTCGGCCTCATTAAAGCTCGCCATCTGGACCAAGTAAGCTTCAATTTCAACCAAGGTTGCCCTCTGTGCTAGCTCCTGCCGCAAAACTTCGTCATTTTGGGCATTAAGTTGCTCAAGCCGGAAGTCTCTTCAAGACGCACTGGTTCCGCCTTGGACAAAAGCAGATTAGCCATCCTGATTATTTCCTTGGCCTTTTCAATTTTATCCTCAGCGTCAAGAAGAACACTGCTAGAAGCGTCTATGGCATCCCCGAGCTCTACTTTCCTTGTCTCCAAGGATTTCAATTCAGAAGAATTGCCTTTGCAGCTTCTTGAGCGGTGAGATGAGCCTCATGCATCTGAGCAATAAGATGCGCAAGCTGCTCGTTAACTGAGGACTCCAGATCTGAATGGCTAAGACTGCGCCATTCGTCCACATCCCTCTTAAGTCTGTCCACCAGAAGCTCCAATGCGGCGGCCTGATCATCACCTCCAAAGTCCCGGATACTGTCAATGCTTCGGGAGAGGACCACCTTTAAAGTAGAGAATGAGGTAGTCGATCCCTTCAAGACCAAAGCAATGGATCGCTTCAAGCTCTTATAAAAGCTGTCGACTAACTCAGCCACGAATTCGTTCTCGGCCTCAATTACTCCCGGCAAACGAGCAGCCCCTGAAGACAGAGTTTCCATTGGCTTCACCGGTGCAACTATGGAGAAAATAATAGAAGCACTGGTTGCAGCAACATGAGGGGTCGTCGGTGATCTCGGAGGAGTCCTCATTGAAACTAGTACACTAGCCACAACCGAGGTAGGATAGTGACTATTTCTGGGAAAAGTGGCTCAACCACCAATGTTGGAGAAGTAGGGCTGGTAATCACCTTCAGCTCCGCGCCTGGCAAGATAGGCGGCACTAGCGAAACCAATGACATCTCACTCATCGATATAGTTGGAAGTGAGGTTGGTTCCATGATTACCGTCCCCTCAACTTTAGTTCCTCTGGCTGGTTCAGGCTGATAAAAGGGCAGGTCGTAGTACAAAGAATCCAACTCAGCAGCATCCGCCGCGGTCGAAGTACTTACTTCACCCCTGGTTCCCTCAGGAAGATTGGTTGGCTCTCTCGAAGTCAATGCACTCAAAGGCGGAACACCTACAGCAAGACTTTGTTTAGGCAATGCATAATAAATAGCAGGAGTCAAAAGGTCAAAACAGTACCAAAAGATAATGTCGCCTCAATCGTCTTGACGGCTGCATCAGTCCCTGCAGGCTCCATTAGAAAATCTTTGGCAGAATCAACACGAATGGTCGGCCCACCTTCACTGGCCGAACCCTCCGTAGTCCACCCAAAAGAGTTAGAAGCTACGGGACTTCCTTTTGAAGTCCCAACGCCCGAAGGACCTATATCAGCCGCATCATCTCCAGACTCTTCCGAAACGGGAAAAGAACCAGCCTCATCGCCTTCCCTATAAGTGAATAGGGGATCATAGTGCTCCCATTGCTCTCCAGCAGCCTCAGCTCTCGGGCTTCTCACCGCCTCAGTTCCTAAAGCATGAAGTAAACAATGAGCTATATGGAACACATAAGAAGTATATTACAAGAACGGGGCTGATCTTACCCAGGTCCGGAGCAGCTTTATCAGTAGTCGACCTAAGTGCCGATAACTTAATGACTAATGGGGCAGGAGGAGGAGGCGCTGCAGATAATTCACCCTCTGCAACAACCGTAAGAGCGTAGCGACGAGGCTTCTTCACTACCCTCTTCCTACGAGATCCACCTTCCCGCTTTCTCTTGAAGTGGACGTCAGCATCTTCTTCCTCCACTTCTTCCACATCAACATGTTCCATGGGGGCCGTGCCTACCCCACCAGAAGCAGTTGTTGGAGCTTCAACACCCGTATCCGCTTCAAAGCGAGGACTTTCCTGCATCCGAGGCTTCGCTATCATCAACGGCGATGAATTCCCCGAGGCTTGGAACGCGGACCCTTTTACCCTCGCTCTTCTCAGTGACCTTCCGCTTCAGCCGCTGAGAAATTAACTTCACACCAAAGGAATTAATAGAAAATCCAGTAGGTGTGGAGTTCGAAGTTCTATACCACTGGCAGAATCCTAGGGTCGTCAGAAGGTTCGGAGTCTTTAGCGGCATGCACAGTCGCACCTCAGTACAGCTAGCAATGAAGAACCGCCAGGCACGATCTCCATCGTTAATACTCCCCACGAAGGCTAGACTGCTGTTTGGATTGCCTACATACAGTTGGTCATACCCAAACTGGCGGGCAAACCGACTCGGAACATAAGGCTCCAAGTAACAGATGTCCCCACTCCTATACAACAAGTGTGATGGCCGGATGCTAACCAGCCACTCGAAGACTCCCCGACTCAATGACGTCTGCCCTTCTCCCACATCCTTGAATTCTTCACCATAGCCCGCATCGCGAATGTAGGGGAAGCATCAGAAAAGACTATGGACGTCATGAAGGCACAGCAGCTTACGGACCGCAGTCACATAAGTCTTTGACCATGAACACCCCTCAAATCGACGGAGAAGCGTCATTCGAACACCCTCTGGGGGCTCCTCTCCAGCTTGGATGATGGAAGGACAGTGAAGGGCGAACCATGCCATTAAATAAGTATATGGCAAACCTATTCTGGGGTTTGGTCCGTCGCGAGCCAAGATAGTCCCCTTTCTCCGCTTCGTTGTTGGTGGCCTACAAAAAGCCTCCGTCAATCCACGAAGGCCTCTTTGAATACAGCACACCATGGCTGGAAGAAGCCCAAGAGAATGACCATGGATTAAACGAATGGCAGGCAATAAGACAGTCGGATGAATGACATCGCCAGACGAAGACGGCACCACACATCTCTTCAACCAGACCGTTAAGAAACCAGCTAGAAGTGCCTTTCGAGACGTCGGTCGACGAGCCTGGTGGTGAAAACTCCGAAGAATGTCGCCTTTCTCATAGGGTCTGTCATCTTCTTTCAGAATCAAATCCCCTTGAGAATGCTCTTGCATCCGGCGAAAGATGTCTTCATCTGCAACTCCACAATGAGCTGCTTCAGGAGTACCTTCCAAGTCGGGGAACAAATAATTTTCCCAGCTCTTCAGACTGCATGAAGCTCCCTTATGGCTCCCATGCATGCTGGAACAAATGTAGAGGTGGCACATTAATTCCCGGTAGGTCTCAAGCAAAGCGGGCTCCTGCTTCTCCAGAAGTGCCAATTCCGCCTCGCACGGGAAATATTCTTTATATGGGATAGACCCTAAAGGCAGAGCAAAGATTTCCCACATCTCGTACAGAGCCATACCCAATTCGCCAACTGGGGTGAAGAAGGTCCCTGTAGCCGGGCAGTATAACTCAAAGATGGCGTAGAAGTTCGCTACGCTCATCTGAATGCCATAAGAAGTCGCCCTGACGGCCTCATAAAGCCCCAGCCTTTCCAGATCCTCCTCAAAATGAGTAAGGGCATATAGAGTCAAGTCCCTCCACCATGCCTTGGGAGGGTGAATCCACCCTGGAGTCCTGAAATCAGCGGCTGGATAATTGCCACAAACTTTAAAGAACTGATTTCCAAAGGTCTGAGCCACCGCGGGGTTTTCTCCCACTGGGATGTCTGAAAGTACATTCCCAGGGTGGAGACCCAATATGCAGCGAGGAGGACCCGTCCTTGTGTAACCAGGGGACGAAATTATCAACTTTCCTACGTGAACGGAGTCAGTAGTCTGAGTCACTTGCCACTGCATCTTTCGAGCCCTCGTCACGCATTGAAAGAAGGACAAGCGAAAATGTCGCTTGCTAGATGGGAGATAGTATTTCTCGCCATCCAATTTGAAAATCCACTGCCCCTCTCCGGCTAGCAGCTGGTGATCATTGTCTGGCGCTGCATCTTTAAATATGAAGCCGGGCTTTCGATAGATTCTTCGGTCAGAATCTTCAAGGGGAGCAGTAGTTAAGATGCTCCTCATGGTGCGCTGATCCCCACCATGAATAAGTGCATCCCAAGTAGGAGAGCTTCGCTCGCTGAATAGTGAAGCCTGCCCTTGAAACTGTAAGCTGACGTGGCCATCTAGCCCCCTGGCTGTGCCAAAGAGACTGTTCAGAGGACCAGGAGTATGGTGCACTGTAAGAGTAAGGAGAAACTATGATTAGTTCATCAGCCAAACAAGGGCTAAAACAAGAATGCAATTTTTGTTAAGGCATAGCCTCGCTCTCCGAGCGAAGCTAGCCTAATGATAGCTTCGCAGCTGCACCGTAACTCCGCGCTGCACACGAAAGTAGGAAGCGGGAAAATATCCAAGTGTTAGCTTCGCTCTAGAAGCTTGATCTCGAACAACAGAACGCGGCAAAGCCCCAGGGGCTAACTTCGTCAGAAGGGTACTGCTGCCTAAAAATTATTTTAAGGGCACTAAGGTCCTTTTCAGTCACACTCCAAAGGCTAGCTTCGCACCCTATCATTCAATGAGATGTGAACCACCTAAGGGATAGCTTCGCCTGGAAGCTTGAAGAAGGGACCCTTCGGTTCTATGATTCCCAATCAAGAAATCAAGGGAAATTCAGGGAATTGAACTCCCTAAGATCACGAGATCATGATTGATCACTCTGGGTTCATCAGAAGATAGCCAAAAATCGGCTTTAAAAGCGAGATGAAAATCTCTAATCAAAAGGGAAAAATCCCTACCCGCGATAGGTCGTTCGATGACCGGAGAAGGAGAAGGACCCTCCGTCGTAGAGGTTGCTACCTCTTTTCCTGCTCGTCTCTTGGGAGCCATTGAAGAACTGAAGAAGTTCTTGGATTCTCAAACGAAGAAGAAAGAAAAAGAAAGGGCTTGCAGTGCTCTGAAAATTCAAAGAGAAGTGGTGCCTTCTCTTTCAGCCCGATCAGGCTTTTATAGGCTGATGATTGCCTAATGTCGCCTCCGCAAAAGAGCGCAGGCAGTCATTTTAAATTAATTTGAAACGGCGCCTAAAGCGCTTTCCCAAGAAACGTTACTTCAGCCCCACTAAGGGCTAACTCCGCCGTGAGTCTAGTGCTGGCTTAGCGCGACGCATGAATGACTTCGCTGACAAACATGCTTTAGCTCCGCTAAAAGCACATCTCTAGCTTCGCGAAAATTCCGTGCTAGCTTTGCCAGAAACTGGTTCCTGACTTATTTGGAAATCGGTCCCCAACTTCGCTGGAAGTTTAGCTCCGCTGAGAGCTTCTAATTCCTCCTAGAGAAAAGACTTACCTAAGTTGGTCCGCTTCAGGTCTTCTCGAGTCAAAAAGAAGGAGAAACAAAGCAGATAAGCAGAAAGTAAACTTTTATTGATTCAAAAGGGAAGGTACATTGATACTACTACATCAATGTTATCTTTCATACAACCGAGTCATTGCTCCAAAGGCATACAAGTGGTCCTATCTACTTTCAAGCCAAACCAACTGGACACGAAAAGCCTTCCTCCTGCACAAGGCCGTAATCCTTCACATAATGGCAGATTTTGCCATCAAGAAGCTTGATCTTCTTTGATGAAAATTGGCAAAGGATCGGTTGCCACCAGAAAGCCAGATCGTCTTTGATGAAAATTGGCAAAGGATCCGAGACCTTACAGGTGACGTCCGCTTTCCCGAAGTGGATCATCTCGAATAAGCAACTACCAGCCTCGCCTCGAAGCGGATCATCTCGGATAAGCAACTGCCAACTTCTTCTGGGAACACACATCAGCTGCCCCAGTTGTTCCTCCTGCTTAGAATTTAAAATTTCAACTGGAAAGGCAAGAGGCAACTTTTTGATCTCTTTCATCAAAATAAAAGACTGGCAAGTATAGCTCACTGCAATGCAAAATGAAAACAAATTAGCAGTAAAATAAAGAAAAAATGCAAGCATGACATGCTAAGGCAAATTCTTTGGGGCGAAGCAATTTATATCCGATTCAGTTGCAATTTAAGGATGGATTTTAATTAAGCAGAAGATAGCCTCGCTTGCATGGTGATGATGGGCTAGCTCAGCGTAAGCCAAGTCTTAGCTCCACCTAAAACAGTAATACTGAAGAAGCGTCAAAAAGAGCTAAGTCCTAACCTCGCCCATACGGCTAAGCCAGACTGATCCAGAGGGACACAGTTTTGACCCCACCTGTATGGCAAGACTGGCTCAACCTTGAAGAAACTAAGTCCCAATTCCTGCCTATGTGGCGAACTTAGCAGGCAAGCATGCAATGATCTTTCTTTGATCAAGTGAAAATGATAGCTTCGCCGGGAAGCTGAGAAATAGGGCTGAAGCCCTTCTTTGCAGATCAGTCAGATATAAAATGAAGAACAAGGAAAATCAATCCCTGAAGCAGCTAATAAAGCTAAATTAAGGGAGATAACTCTCTAAAGTCATTAGTTCATTGGTAAAGTCTCTGGATGATCGAGACTCACCAGTTCTTGGCTGGTTAATGACCAAAGTGGGCACCCCCACTGTTTCAAAAATCTGAGTATATTTCTCTGAACAACCAGGAGAAGTCATGAACAGACTGCTTCTCTGTAGAGGGCTTCAAGTTTCCTATTTATAGGCCTCATGGCCTGATCGTACCGCCGCTACTTCAAGCTTAGAAGCGCGAGCGAATTTAAGGCATTTACTGAGCCTTGAGAAAGGAAATAGTCTCCCTCGGAAATGCACAAGGAAGGAATGATCTCCCTCGTTAATGCAAGAGAAGTTATTTCAACTTCGGGAAAGGAAATAATCCTTCTCGTAACTAGCCGAAAGCAGTTAGTCGCGTTCCAAGACCAATTTGAAGCAAATCTCCTCCGAGAGACTCGGACGCGAAGCTACCCAGACACGAAGCTACCCAGAATCGCGAATCTACACAATTTTTTGACAAATTTATCCTAAAGCAGGATTGAAAGCGAAGCTGAACTCAACCACCATGGCGACGTTCGTACTTCACATACCATCATTCAAAGCAATTCAAAGTATTTCGAAGCCTGAACCATTCCATTGCAGACTTTCGAAAACTTTGAAGGGGGTCTTGTTGACACTTTAAAAAAGACAAGATTCTTACTGGCCTGAACAATGTCTAAACTTGTTGACATTTACAAAAGACAAGTGACACACAAGCTGACGACCAGTTCTGTACCCATCTCCGAGGGACAAAGCAGCAACTTGGACTCTACTGATCCAGTGAAGCAGACAGTGAGCCCAGATTGTCTCTGAAGAGACCTAAGTAGGTCTAAGATGCTAGGTCAGCTCAACACTTAGCATCACATGAGCCCAAGGGGGATAGCCTCACCTGAGAGGCTAAGTTTATTCAACTTCGCCTTAAAGCTATTCAAAGCTCATAGTGAGCTAACTTACAGCTTCGCCTGAAGTGCTCAGTTAACTCCGCAGAGAGTTAGCTTCGCTCGAAGTCATACACACAACCGCGCAGAGGGATGTTCGGTAGCTTCGCCACAGATGTTATCGAGTTCCGTAGGAGAACTTTCTTCTAACTTCGCCAGATGCTCCTTCCAACTCCGCTACGAGCTCGACGCAGCAACTCCGCTGCGGGTCTTTCATGGTCAACCTTTGACCAATTAAATCTCTAGATGAGATCAAATCAATTCAAGATCAAGATCAAATCTAATCAAGATCAAATCTGAGATCAAATTTGGCAGTTGTTTGCCATAATCTCTTGACTCTCCTAAAACAAGTAAGAAGATCAGGGGAGATCTTTCAATTATTTGGAAAGAATCAAAACAGATCAGGAGATCGACCTACCTGATATTCCTATCTTCGCAGAAGCTGATTCTAGCCTCACAGTAAGGTTACTTTCCAGATTAAAACAGATTGACTCAATCTGTTTTCAGACTTTCAAGGGACGATTATACCCCTGCTCTCCCTATAAATAGCCCACCAGAGGCACGAGAGAGAGAGAGCACGCAAGAAGCGCATAAACACACGCACAGTGAGAGGCGGCTAAACAGAGATCTATTCTCTAGCTTTCAAGAATTCAGAGAATTCAGAGAACTACTTCTCTAATCAGGGTGTTGATAACCTAAGATCTTCCTCCCTCTCAAGGAATCTCTGGAACCAGGCGAGAAGGAATTCCTAAGTGGAGGTAGTTTGAGAAGTAACAAGAGGGTTCTACCAACCTTCTGTTCTCTGATTCCCTGAACCAGGCGAGAAGGGAATCTCATCGATCGCATCGTCAAAGGGATAAAGTGGTCGCGCTCTGACCAGACTCCTATCGGCACACTTCTCCAGAATCTCAGAGGAGGTCTACTTGTAATCTTTTGTGTTACTTGTAATTTAGCTCCTCGACTCTTTTTGTAAGTTTTTCCCTTTGCAAAATCAATGGAAAACAAGTGTGTGAATGTATAAAGCATGCGTATTTGATCAAAGTAAAAAAATCAAGACTAAATTATTTTTTCAATTTGTCTTCTTAAACCTAGAAATAAAATAAATAATCTTATTTTGATCAAGTATAAGAAATCCTAATTTTGATTCTCTTATTCCATAAAATTAACTTAATTTTTTGTATAAAAATAGATCAAAATATTGTTTCCACTTTAAAAAGGATTTTTTTTTCATGTTGAATGTTAGTGCTTCTTCTCACACCTATCTCATGCCCTAATGTATGAAAAAAATGTATAGATGCATGAAATAAAATGTAAAGAGGTGATGTTACCGATACACCGGGTCGACTAGACTATCGCCGTTCATTTACCGACACCGATTCCAAGAAAGATTTAAGGCGTTGACCATTACCTTAAAGTCATTCCCATTCTTGGGGTCGCTGATCTCTACAGCACCATGAGGAAATACGGTTTTCACAATGAATAGCCTAGTCCATCTTGACTTTAACTTCTCTGGAAAAAGATGATGCTTAGAATTATAGAGTAAGACTTTTTGTCCGGAGATAAAAGTTTTCCTTATGATAAACTTATCATGAAAGACCTAAACCCTATTTTTTGTGATTTTTGCATTTTCGTAGGCCTCATTTCTTAACTCATCAAGTTTGAAAATTTGCAATTTTCGAAGGTCACCGTCCTTGTCTGGATCAAAATTTAGTTGCTTTATTGCCCGTAAGACCTAGTTCTCTAACTCAATAGGTAGATGGTAAGAATTTTCAAAGACTAACCTATAAAAAGACATCCCTAGAATAGTTTAGAAAGCGGTTCTGTAGGCTTATAAGACATCTACAGTTTGGTGGACCAATGTTTTCAGCTTTAGCTCACATTCTTCTCCAAAATAAGTTTAATTTGTTTATTGGAGATCTCTACCTGCCTACTGGTTTGAGGATGATAAGGTATGGATAATTTGTGTGTTATGACATATTTTCATATAAGAGCTTCAAAAAAATCTATTGCAGAAATGAGTGTCATTATCCTTAATGATGGCTCGAGGGGTTCTGAAGCGCAAGAAAATATTCTTTTTTTTCAAAATGATCTAGAAAAGGACCCAAAAAATCAAAGCCCCAAATATCAAAAAGTTCTATTTTTAGAATTAGGTTGAGGGGTATTATATTTCATTTCGAGATCCTTTCTGCCATTTAATATCTAGGGCATGTCTTGTAAAATTCAAAGGCATCTTTGAACAAAGTGGGCCAATAGAACCCACTTTGTAGCATTTTCTCGGTAATTTTACGGGGACCAAAGTGTTCACCGCATGTAAACTCGTGAAAAAGGAGAGAATACTCTTGACTTCCTCATCAGGAATACATCTTCTAATAATTTGATCAGAACAGTACTTAAAAAGATACGATTACTCCCAAAAAAATACCTGACTTGAGATAGGAACTGGTAGACATCTTATTTAGACTAATAAGATGTAGTTTGGTTTGTGACTAAGTAGTTCACTATATCGACAAATTAAGATTTCCTAAAGGAAACTAAAGAATTGTTCATCGGAAAAGTCATCATTAATAGGCAATTCATTGTGAGGGGCGTTGGGGATACGAGAGAGATGGATGGTGACAACATTTTCTATTCCCTTTTTGTCTTGAATTTTGAGATTAAATTCTTGAAGAAAGAGGATCTAATGAATTAGTCGGGCCTTGGCATCCTTCTTAAGCATGAGGTACCTAAGCGCAGAATGATCTGTGAAGATGGTGGTTTTTGACCTAACTAAGAAGACGAAATTTCTCTAAAGCAAACACTATTGTCAAGAATTCTTTTTCAGTTGTAGTGTAATTCAATTGAGCATCGTTAAGAGTTCTACTTGAGTTGTAGATCACATACTGTTTGTTACCAATGTGTTGTCTTAAAATAGCGCTTATGGCAAAATCTGACGCATCACACATGATCTCGAACAACTTTGACTAATCCGGGGTAGAAATAATTGGTGCAAAAATTAGCTCTTTCTTAAGCTTGTCCCAAGAATTTATACATTCATTATTAAAATTGAAGGACACGTCCTTAACTAAAAGATTAATTAAGAGTCTTGCAATATTGCTAAAGTTCTTGATAAACCTACGGTAGAAACCGATGTGTTCTAAGAAGGATCAGATACCCTTCATGCATTTGGGCATAAGAAGCTTGGCTATGACATCAATTTTAGCTCTATCCGCTTCAATTCTTTTTCTTGAGGTTTCATGTCCCAAGACAATTACATGCTTTACCATGAAGTGGCATTTCTTCCCGTTTAATGTCAATTTTTCTCAGCAAAATGTTGGAGGACAAGTTCTAAATGGTGAAGATATTGATCAAATGAATCTCCGTAAATGGAGAAGTCATCCATGAAAATTTCTAGGAACTATTCTACCATGTCGAAAACAGAATCAATATGCAACGTTGAAACGTTGCTGGGCATTGCACTTACCGAACGACATTCAATGATAAGCAAATGTCCCAAATGGACATGTGAACGTAGTCTTCTCTTGGTCCTCGGAGCTATAAGAATTTGATTGTACCCCGAGTAATCGTCCAAGAAATAGTAATATGTATAGCCAGCTAGACATTCGAGCATTTGATCAATGAAGGGAAGAGGAAAGTGGTCCTTACGAGTTGTAGCATTTAACTTCCTATATTCAATGCAAATCTGAATTTTTGTGAGGAGTCGAGTTTAAACTAACTCTTTGTTCTCGTTTTCTATCATGGTAAAACTGGACTTCTTCAGAACAACGTGGACATGACTGACCTATTGGCTATCAGAAATAGGATAAATGATCCCATTATCAAGAAGTTTTAAAATTTCAGTACAAATAACCTCTTGCATTATCGGGTTTAACTTATGCTTTAGGTCTCTCTTTGGTATCGCTTCTTCATTTAGATGAATGTGATGTTGAATTATAACTGGACTCAATCCCCTTATGTTGGTCATGGTCCAACCAATGACTTCCTTATATTTTTTAAGAACTGACTTAAGGCTTTCTTCATGGTCGGTAGTCATATGTGATGCTATGATGACTGAAAGAGTCTCTTGTTCACTTAAGTAGATGTACTTGAGATACTTAGGCTAAGCTTTCAATTTTATAGAAGGGAAAAACTCAATGGAAGGAGGAGTCAAGTTTGTTGGCTCCAAATTTGGTGAAATAGGGCTTGATGCCTAATTCACAGTAGACTGACAATCTGATCGAGGTTTAAAATCTATAGACTCCAACTCAAATTCACTCTCATTTTCTAACTCTAGTTCTTTTCTATGTTCACTCGTCAATTTCTCAATGAGGTTAACTTTAAATGTTTGATCCTTTATATCACGGGGATGCTTTCTTAGGTTAAATATATTAACTTCTCTAGTTATGTCTCCAAATATTAACCTCATAGATCCGTTACTACAATTGATAGTTGCATTGGCAGTAGTAAGGAATAGATGCCCTAAGATAACGGGAGTTTGAGACCTAAAATTTGACACAGGTTGTATCTTAAGAATAATGAAATCAACGGGGTAGATGAACTCTCTAACCCGGATAAGGACATCAGTAATTTCTCCCTTAGGAACTTTAACTGACCGATCAACCAATTGGATGCTGACTTGGGTAGGACTAAGCTCGCCCAACCCGAGTTGCTGGTATACTGAGAAGGAAAGTAAGTTGATACTTGCTTCCAAATTAATGATGCATCACTAATTTGGTTTGTCCTATTGTGCAAGCAATAGTAGGACAACCCGGATCCTTGTGCTTGACAAGGATCGGACCCGACAGCAACTCACTAATATTAGTGACTAAGAAGACTTTCTTGAGTACATTAGTTTTTCTCTTCTTGGTGCACATATCCTTTAAAAAAATTCATATAATGGGACTTGTTGGATAGCATCAAGAAGTGGCACATTAATCTTTACTTGATTAAAAATCTCAAGTATTTTATGCATATTTTATTCATGTGTGCAGTTTGTTTATTATTCTTAAGCCTATTTGGAAATGGAACTATATGCTTGTGTAGCTGATCGGCTGACTAGCCTTTTTAGACTCATCAGATTTGAATGGAGTGGAACTAGAAGAAGTGGATGCTTGTTTATGGTTGTGCTAAATGGGACTAGGGGCATCGACACTTGATTATCAATTTTCTTACCCAACCCCAATGTATGAATAACATTACATTGATTCAACTACTGATCTTCAGCCAAATGGGCTTGAATAGAAGTTCTAGAGTTCATCAACAGCTGACTAGGTAAAGTACCCTTAGGCCTCTCACTTAGTGAACTAGCTAGTTGACTCATCTGGACATCTAACCTAGATTTGACTTGACTATTATTGCTTAACAGTTGTCTCGTATTTTGCATGAAAGAAGCCATAATCTTCTCTAAGTCGGTCAATTTTTTTCAGCTAGAGGACTTTAGAATGAAGATTGTGTAGCTTTGCTAGGAAAACTGTGTTGGTTGGAGAAATTGTGTTGATAATTGGGAGGTTGAAAGTGGTTGGAGTTATTTGACTTTGAGTGGACATGGTTGTTTTGGCTCCATGAGAAATTTGGATGATTTCTCCAGCTGATTGTACGTTTGAGTATAAGGATTATTGTGGGGCCTTGAGTAGGTCGTGTGCTCGGGCAACATTTGCTGGGCATGAAACACATGGCATTCTTCAAACACATAGTTCATGGCTTAATAGTATGTGCAAGCTAGAGTTGGGAATTGGCTAGGGCTGACTTGGTTGACTGGAGATGGCTCTTTGATTTCAAGAGCTTCCATTTTTCTTATTAGGTAGCAATTTTAGCCTCGACAACTATGAATGATTTTATAGAATGGAGACCTCCTTTTGAAGGGATAGGATTTGTGTTCCTAGATTTTTCGGGAGTTGGTTCCCATTGGATGGTTTTCTTAGCTAGATCCTCAAATAAATCCCATTTTTTATTTTCATCCCTTTACAAGAATCCCCCTTGATACATAGTTTCTAGGAGGGTCTTGATTTGGTAGTCTAAACCGTCGTAAAGAATTTGATATTATCGTCACTTCTCTATGCCATGATAAAGATATTGGAAGGAGATCCTTGAAACGTTCAAAGTACCTCCAAAATGGTTCATAAGGTTTTGAATTGAACTGCATGAGGTTCTTTCTAATAAGAGCGGTTTTTGGATATGGTAGAATTTCTTCAAGAAGTCCTTGACGAAATTATCCCACGATGTGATAGAATCAATCGATAAATTTTATATCCATTTCTTGGCTAGGTCCTTAAGAGCAAAAAGAAAAAAACGTAACCTAACTAAATCGTCTTCTAACTGGTGTATTCTCATCATAAGGCATACTTTCTCAAAAAATTTTATGAAAATGTACACATCCTCGCACTCTAGACCATGGAACTTTGGGAGAGTGTTGATGGATTGTGACTTTAGTTCAAAATTGTTGCCACTAGCTTCTGGGAGCCGAATGCATGATGGAAGGTGGGTCCTCATGGGATAGAACCTTTCCTGTAAAAATGCTGGTAGAGCGATAATCAGATTTGATTTTGGTTCTGGTTTGGGTGGTGAATTGCTTCTAGCTAACCTAGATGTAATTGTGCCTCTCGACCATACTTGCATGCACAATATACCACAAATAAGATCACGAATTAAACAAAAATAAAAAGAAAATAAATCAACTAAGCCTATTCTAAGGTAAACTTAGACCTAGATGACTCATAACTGTTAGACTGTCTATGGGAGGCATATTACAGCAATCTGACTACAAGTTAATCGGCCAATTTAGTGGCAAGATCAGTAGGAGATATCTGTACAAAAGTAACGGGCCTAATTATGCAGAACCATTTTCTTCGAGGCTTCGTCTCTTAATCCCCAACCTTGGCACCGATTTGACCAGAGTCAAATTCTAACGACTTCCTCCTAAGGTCCTAACCTTGACACCGATTTAACTAGAGTCAAACTCTAACAATTTCCTCCCCAGGTCAATCTCCTAGTGAGTCTGAGATGTTCCTAGGACCAATGTCAATCAGATTATAAATTAGGCATAGGTTGTGAGTGCGTGGAGATGGTTTGTGAGCCAAAAAAGAGTAATGACTCCCCCACCTTAGCTTGTTTTGGGTTTTACTCTTAAAATATTTTTGTGCAAGAATATAGCAAGAGTAACACTCAAAAAGCAAGTAAATCACCCAAGAATATTTTTTAAGCTAGATGCTATGCAAACGAACCTTTTCTCTAGCGCTCTTCAACAATAAATGAAATGAAACGTAATTAGACAAATACCTAGAATGCAAGTCTAAATATTTTTTAAATAATTTCAATAACCTGTTATTATTGGGATTAAAAACAGTGTTCACAATCAATCAAATGGTAAAAGTAACAATTAAAAAAATTTATTTTGTAATGCAGTATGACCTGTAAAATAAAATTTTAGTAGTCCCAGATAATGCCAAATTTTCGCGGTAATTATAGCTTTGTCGCAGCAAAGTTGTGGAGTTCTGTTCCCTGCTTTCTTAAGCAGGGGTATATAACAGATAGTCTTCTTCTGTAGTGCTTAATTTCTCCAAATAATTTACTGAACCCTGAAACAAAACACAAAAACTTGTTAAAACACAAAAAACACCGTTTCCTCCCCGACAACGGCACCAAAAATTGATTCATAGTAAAAAGTACCATATAGCGTAGGGCTAGCAGGTCGTGTCCATGAGGAGAGATGCGATGAAAACGTTTCAGTTTCTTTGTTTCAAAAACAAATTTAGTGTCAGTTTTCCTTAAAGAAAATAAAAAGAAGATGATGTGATCGAGAGTTAGTTGTTGGAAAAAGAATGAGTTTGTTTTTATAAATAGAAAGATTCAGGCTCACTAATCTTTTACTCAACTCTATATTCTTCTCTTAAAATTTAAGTGCCTCAATGTGATCATAGGTAACAAGTTCAATCTTGCAATTCAAGAGAGTTCAAGTAAAGCAGATAAGATAGAGTTTGGAAAATTTAACTAAGTTTGAAATTGTTCTTAGGTTGAATGTTAAACCATCAAGCCAAACAAGCAAGCATAAAATAAAATAAGTTTCAAAGTTAACTTCGAAATGTAGTTCAAAATCATTACTCATCCTCATGTGCCTTCAAAAACACTCGCAAAATGTAAGGCTTGGACTTAGACATTCAAATAATTCAATTGGGGTATTTTCTTATTAAAATTGATCAAGAGTAAAAGTAGAGAAGAGGGATTAGTGAGCCCAGAAAATAAAGTTTTAGCTACTCATAGAAAAGAAAATACAATGATTATATAAATTAAGCACAACATATCGAGATTAAAGATGAAGAAAAGCTTTGAATCTTTTATTGATGTCACTTTAATTTTTGATTACAACACTCTTTCTCTCTCTCACCTGTAACTGGACTAAACTAAAATGAAAACTAAAAATGGAGACTACAACTTCTCAATAACTATCTAACATTAATCCGAAGCTTAAGAGTAAAGTATAAACCCTAAATCTCTTCTGTACATTTTTCTGCTCTGTATGGTGGAGTATTTACAGGAGGAGAAGCAGCGGGATAGGCGTGTGAAGATTAAAGTTAAGAGGCTAGCCCAACTGATTTAACAAAGCCGCGAAAACACGACTTTTGTCGCGTTCCCTCGGTCAAGATCTGGTCGTTGGGCAAAATTGTGTTACATGGATATGTTCGTTCAATTTTCTCCATTTCTTCAGATAAGATTTCTTCTTACTTCTAATTTCAAGTAGATCTCCATCGATAACTTTAGATAGATAATTTTATCCCTAATTAATCCAAATTAATTAGGATAATTTAGTTCATTTATCCTCTTTCTTTATTAATTAACACTTGCACACCGTTAGACATTAAAACCATTAAATAGTAGAGTTTTAAAAAATAATAAATATGAAAATATGACATGAAATATATAATATACGTGAATAATCATTAACATATTATCTCCTGTCTTGCTTACTTTTGATCTAGTACTAATTTTGTGTGTACCAACTATGTTCATTGTTAATTGCTTGCCACTTGGAGGATATCACGTTTGTAACACTGTGTTACTTGTTTGATTACTTAACTGGAGTGTACTATTTCTGTGTTGTTATAATCAAACTCTAGATATTCTTAGTTACTGGATTGTACTTGCATAAACCACATCACTATATTCTTGTACACGTATGGCTGCCTGTGCACGCCACTTGGCTTTATTTTACATACTCGTTGGGTTACCTTATGATAACCCTCTAGACTTATATGTCCAGATCCCGAAGCTTGGAGCTTGTGGACTCTTCCCTCGTCAATCAGAGTTGCGCAGCAGAAGTGTGGTGAATCAACGGTAGCCTTTTTCTTCTTGATCCTCCTGCTCGCCTCTTAAGATCCCTTGTTATACCTCGTGAGTACCTTTTGTGTTGTTTATACTTGTATATCTTCTTGTAAACTTTTGCACTTTTTGGTGATGTAATATTCTTGAAATATTGTATCATGCTCTGTAAAAACTGTGTACTTGTACTGTATTATTAGAATGTATATTACCACTGTACTTCTGTACTTTGATTCTTTCCTATACTGATACTTAGTGTATACATGTGAGAGTATTTCTACCCTGCGTATATACGTAGAAGTAACATCTCTATGCCCATGTGATTAGGGCGTTATAGTTCTCTTCTTAATCTTAGAAGAGATGAGAGGCTTCCCAGAGAAAGATTAGGTCATAGTAGTGGACATGGAATCCTACCCATAATATATAAAATCAGGGAATCCTAATTCAACTCATCATCTAGGCCTTTAATTTATAACATGAGTTCTACACGTGTAGATAAGTCTCACATTTTAACTTAATATACTCATGGCTAAGTGTAATTGAAACGTGTCTAACTCAAACCATTAGGCTTGATCAATTTTTTATTCGAACAAATAACATATGTTAAAGTAGGCGAGTGCAAATATCTAATTGATTTGATTAGGCTCAAATCAAATTATACTTGAAAACAATATAAGTCTAATAATTTTCAACTTGGGCCAAGTAAGTCATATTGAATAGATATTATGCATAATTTTATGACATCTAAAAATTTAACTACCAACAAACCATCGTTTCATATCGATCTAGTTCATTAAATACCCTATCGCCAAACATAGCGGTCGTTACTATCATAATTGAAGTAGGACCTTCCACATCACAAGTTTCAGAATACTTAACAGCATAGATTAAATGTGGACGTACAGTATGAAAATGCCTTCTGATAAAAAAAGACACACTTCCAACAGATTTCCACTTTACGACTCCAATTAGTCTATCTTTATGACTTAAACGAGTCTAATTTTATGACTTCAATGAGTGCAATTACTAATACACTTAAAATTCATGAAAGAAACTTAAAGAAGCAGTTGTTATTTAATTATCAAAATCACAAAATACATGCATACATACATATATATTGCACTGAGAAATAGTGTTTGTTACATAAAACGAAATTATCCACTCCCACTAAACTAGGATATCATCAGAACTAGCCACCCCATACGAGCAACATGTTCCAAAGAACACTTTAGATGACAGTCCTTTAGTGAGTGAATGTATAATGTTAAGAATAGTACTAATACTATCAACAAACACAATGTTATTCCGAACTCTATCTTTAACGACAAGAAACTTGAAGTCGATGTGCCTCAACCTCGCTAAACTCTTGTCACTTTTATAAAAGAGCTCTGCAGCTCTATTATTACATTATAACTGTAATGGCCTTTCGACTAAATCCACCAACTGAAGCCCGAAAACAAAATTCCTGAGCCATATAGCTTGGTTCGAAGCCTCATAACAAGCAATGTACTCTACCTCCATTGTAGATGAAGCAACCATTGTCTCCTTGACACTTTTTTAGGAAACTGCTCTTCCTGATGTCTCCTCTTGTAATAAGGAAGACATAACCTGAAGTGAATTTTTTACTGTCAATACATCTGGCAAAATCTGAATATGTGTATCTAATCAGTTACAGCTGATCAGATCTCATGTAGATAAGCATGTAATTCTTTGTCCTCTATAGATATCATATTACCTTCTAGGCAACCTTCCAGTGATCAATTTTAGAATTGTACATGTATCTTCTAAGTTTCTCAATAACACATGCTATCTCTAGACGGGTACAAATTTGAACATACATTAGAATTTCCAACTGCTAATGCATATGGAATGTCTTTTATTTACTCTTTCTAAAGATCGTTCTTGGGACATTGAAGTAGACTCAACTTATCTCCCTAGTGGCAGGTGTATCACCTGAAGAGCAATTCTTTATGTGATATCTATCTAAAACCTTATCGATATAGGTCCTTTATGACAAACCTAATATTGCGCATATCATGTCACATTGAATCTGGATGGCTCTCACAAAATAAGTATCTCCAAGATCTTTCATCTCAAAATTCTTTGAGAGAAAACTCTTGGACTCAAGTAAAAGATCTATATTATTACTTGCTAATAGAATATCATCAACATATAACACACGAAATATAAGTTTACTCCTTTTAATTTATGGTAAACACATGATCAACTACATTTTTCTTGAAACCAAAGCCGGATATTATTTGATCAAATTTCAAATATAATTGATAGGATGCTTGCTTTAGACCATAAATAAATTTTTTTAATTTTCAAAACAGATTTTGTGAACTTTTGGCTTTAAAATTTTTTAGTTGCACTATATATATTTCTTCCTTAATGTTACCATTAAGAAAGGCAGTCTTAACATCAATTTGTGTAATTTCAGGTCAAAGTGAGCTACTAATTTTATGATAATTCTAAAAGAATCATTCATAGAAACCAGAGAGAAAGTCTTTTTATAGTCAATGCCCTCTCTCTGTGTAAATTCATTTGTGACAAGACTTGCCTTTAATTTTTCGATATTACCTTTCGAATTTCACTTGTTTTAAACACTCATTTACAACCAATCAGCTTTTTTTCTTCAGTCAATTCTACTAGATCCCAAACATCGTTGTCCTTCATGAAGTTTAACACATCCTTCATAGCATTTGACTACATAGAGGAGTGAACACCAAGTTTGGTCTCATTTAAGGATGTGGAGTCATTATAGTAATATGCAATGGCTGATCTTCTCTCCCTAATTGATCTCCTAAGCACTTGTGGTTGAGAATTTTCAAGCTCTTCCTCATTCATAAGATTTACTTTAGGATGAACAAACTTGTATCCTGTATGGGCATAGCTGTATTTTCATGCTGAAGTGAAATAATTACTTCATCGTTCGGAACAGTTGTCATTGGTATAACAATTTATTCTTCCTCAAATGTGAAATTCTTATCCCACTGTTTTGAATATCCTCAATAAATTTAGAATTATTCATTTCTATTATGTTCTTAGTGAAGGACAGTAAAACCTAAAGCCTCAAGACCTCTCAAAATCCCTAACGAAAAAACAGCTAATTGTCCCTAAGTCTAGCTTCTTCTCATGTGGCATATTGGTCGAGCTTCAGCTGAATAACCCAAACATGGAGATGCCTAATGCTGGGAGATTTTCAGTCCAAAACTCATATGGATTTTTAACTATTGTTTTTCTAGGTACTCTATTAAGGAGGTAGACAGTCGTATTTAATGCTTCACTCCATAATGACTCTGGTCTGATAACGTAAGTTATCATACTCCTAACCATATCCTTTAGTATGCGATTTCGTCTCTTAGAAACATCACTTTGACAATGTGTCCCTGGCATGGTGCATTGAGGAAAATACCACATTCTTTCAGGAAATTGACAAAAAGTCCTGGATATCTACGTGATCTGTCGTGTCTGCCACAGTACTCATCACCACAATCAGATCTAATGTCTTTAATCTTTCTATTCAATTGATTTTCAACTTCAGTATTATAAATTTTAAACATGTCCAGTGATTGAAAATTTTCATATATCAAGTATAGGTACCTATAATGAGAGGAATCGTCCATGAAAGTGATGAAATACATGTGACCATTCTAGGAAGCTATTGGGAATAGGTCATAGGTGTCTGTATATACCAAATCCAAGGCGCCTGAACTCCATCTAGTACCAAACTTCCTAATGTTTGTTTGTTTGCTCTTTATGCAATCTGTACATACTCCAAAGTCAAATTAATATAAAGGACCTACAGCTCCACTAGACACAAGCCTTTGGATTCTCTCTTAGATATGTATTCTAAATGACTATATCATAAATTATAAGAGTTTTTTTAATTAATGTTCGCTTAATACTTAGATTATTCACATACAAAAATTCAGAATATGAAGCATGAAGATTCTAGTAACAACTCTAGATTTAGAAAATAGACTAACCATTTCTCCAAGAGTGACTATAAAACCAGAATATCTAATAATGAAATAAAAATAATATTCTGCCTAAAAAAATGGTACATATAAAGTCTTATCCAAATCTAAAACAAAACGAGAATGTATTCTAAACCTACAAACTCCAATAGCTTTAACTGCAACTTAATTTGTATCGCCCACGTATATGTATCCTTCAACTGGGTTGGGCCTCCTTTTGGTTTGAAAGTCCTGCAATGAATTACATATATAAATAGTCACACCGATATCTATCCACCAAGTGTGTGGCAGAGCTAAAGTTAAATTAATTTTAGAATAAACATAAGAATGATATATATATATATATATATATATATATATATATATATATATATATATATATATATATATATATATATTCTTCTTGATTAGACACTTCTGATACTGTATGCAATCCTACTTAAGATGGCCTACTTTTTTTATAGAAGAAGCACGCAATAACTTTAGACTTCTTCTCCTGCACTTTTCCTACTGTAGGATCAACAATTATAATGGGTTTGTATTCCTCTTTTTAGTTACACTATTTCTTTTATTATTAGAGGTGTTATCCTGAAATGCTAAATGAGCACTTTCAATCTTTTTTTTTCAATCTTTACTCTTCCTAAACACAGTGACTAATGAGCTTAGTGAGGCTCTACTTTTTCATTTGAGCATTATAATTAATCTTAAAGGGTTGTACTGTGAAGGAAGAGAAATCAGAATGAAGTATACCAGAATCTCTTCAGAGAGTTTCAATTTTAGTGCCTTCAGTTTAGAAACAAGGTTAGATATTTTTATAAAATAATCCCTTTCGATATAATCCCTTTTGTTTCTTTTTTTCTTTGTAGCACATATTGATCAGCTTGCTAAGATGCGGGCTAGTTTCGACTTTATTCAATTTAGTACACTGGTCGGCTACTTAAGCTAAAAACCTCTTAGCACTAACCTTATCAGGCATAACACCCCTAATAGTTATAGGAATAGTGTGCTTCATAACTATTAAAAATGTCCTATTAGACCTCTCTCACTTTTCAAAATTGGTCTTTTCCTCTACTGAACTTTTGTCAGCAATGACAGGGGGTTCATCAGTCCTTAAGGTATAGTTTAGGCTTATAAATCCATAAATGATGGTAACGTGATCACGCCACTTCTCAAAGTTTTTACTATTCAGCATAAGAATGCCATTGAGACTTGCAAAAATTGAAGATGCATTTACTGATAAACAAAAGAAAAATAAGATTACATAAGCATATAAATTCTCATCAATTTAAATAAACATTGCAATTAAAAAAAATTCAACTGTAATAGCCATAAGAGAAGTTTTAAAAAAATGCAACCAGTCTGACTGTCTACCAGCCAAATTTTTAGAACAAGTTTTGTCTCACTGTACTGGCCCAATATAAAACCCTAAAGTTTAGAACCTATGTAAGAGAAAAACCTTAATTTGGGCCGACTATCCCTTTATAGTATTAGTCTCAAAGTTTAAATTATGTATATAATATATGTAATGACCCGACCGTAATGACAAACTTCTTTTGGGCGATTACCGTATGGATGGGCCACACAAATCTAAGCATCAAAATTCTTATTCTGCCGTCGAACTAGTTGATGTGAGTAATGTAATATGGGTATATAATGGTGGCAACCTTACTTTGGGCCGATTATCACACACCAAAATTCTCTCAAAAATTTCATTACCCACATCAAATATCCGATGCCGTATACAATTCGGACAAACAATACTCTTCCTTTAGGATGGCTATTGTCCACATGAATTATATACACAATTTAGTGCTCTTTTTAAATTCTTTAGCATGAACATGTATGTATATATATGAACACACACACACACACACACACACACACACTCTTATTTGTCTGTTATCTACTATAGTAAACATCAGTAGTTATCATGCTAGAGCAATTCAAGCAATATAATAAACATCGATGAAGCAGAAGCATGTAAGGCTACATATAATCATGGTAAACAAACACTTCAATGCCTACTTTATATCAACTAACTACTAATATTTTGTGTCTAATACCTGTAATATTATAGTGCTCATCAAGAGCTTCGAAACAGCTGCTTACACGCTCAAAACAAAGGCCGGGTGAGCCTGTAACAATTGATTGAAGTTTCTATCAGTAAAGCAGGTCTACAATGCTTATCGAGCCTGTATAAATATCCAAAACCCGACCCATAAGTTTATAAGTTATGAGTCTCTTCTTAATGGATCGAGTTTAAATAAACTGAATAAAACTCGATAAATTTAATTTGAGGTTGATTAGGACTAGAGTTTCTTATTAGATCAAAGTCCTAATTCTAACCCTAATCCAATCTAATAACTTAAAATTAGGAAACTCGAAATCCTAACCGTAATTTTTTAATTATTACTTTAATATTTTGCAGGCGCCTCCAGCCCATGGTGGTCGGCGCGCGCCGGTGCCTGAAGCGCGCGCGTGGCAGCAACACGTGTTATACGCGCAACCTGCACAGGTTGCGCATGCGCAGCCCCTGGTTGCACTGTAAAGGGTATTTTTTTTTAACTAATTCTGTTTAATTAAAACAGAATAATAATAATAACACCCAAAATATTTTATATATATATATATATATATATATATAATATATATATATATATATATATATATATATATAAAATAAAAAATCAAATAAAAATCATCCATTTAAACTTTTAATTCAACATATAAGCAAAAAAAAAAAAAATTTATTGAATCAAGGGAAGAATTGTTCATGATATTTTATATATTCTTTATATCTCGATGATCTGATAAAGAGGAGGCTCTGATACCAATTGTTGATCTAAATATTATTTCAGTCAAGAACACATGGACATAATAAAAGTCTCTTTATCAAGATTAAAGGAAAAGAGGGTTTAGGCAACCTGATTCCATCACAAAAGGGATGTCGATGGTTGCATGATATCGAGAACAAGAGTTGAAGGAGAGTATTCTTCTCTCTAACTAGTAAGTTTCCTTCTTGATCTTTAGAGGAGAAGAGAGGCCTCCAAGAGAGATTAATTTATAGTAGTAGAGAGGAACTCATGACATATATAGTATTAAGGAATCCTATTTCAACTCATCATAGATTTGGGCCCTTGATTAGTAATAGTTACATGTGTAGATGAGCCTCACATCTTAACTTAAATACACTCATGTCTAAGTGTAATTCAAACGTGTCTAGACCTAAATTATTAGACTTAATCAATTCTTTATTGGGTCAAACAATATTAGTTAAAATAGGCGGGTGCAAATATCCAAATAACTTGATTAGGTTCAAATCAAATTAGACTTAAAACAAAATAAGTCTAACATAATTCACCAAGTGAGAGTTGAGTAACTTACTATTACGCTACAATGGCACTTGCATAAAGTTGCCTGCTTACATGGTAAATTACAGGACTATTTCTCAAGAGTCCTAGGCTTAAGTTCTGGCTACAACTCCATTAGGAAGCCTGTGGCATTTCATTGAAAGGAGAAAAGACAACTAGATCACAGAAACTCTAAGATAACAAATAACATCAACTTACATTTCACTGGGACAGAACACGATTGATAGCTCGTTTATGTCGCAACTAGAACCTCTTTTACAGGGTTTAAAGTTGAAAAAAAACAAAAGAAATGCTGGTTGGCTCATTAGCTTAAAGCTCCATGCAGAATCAAACTGTCTTTTCCTTTTCCTTCTTTGTTTCTCTTTACAAGGTGAATCTCAAAAAATATGATAAACATGCAGAGTTTGCATGCATTTAAATCATTTCTTGTTCAGATTTTATGATTTCACTACGTAAAGTGAGGATAGAAGTGGAAAAAGGTAAAGAAGATCACGAAAGCAAAGAAGGACAGCAAATCTATCCCAGTTCCCCCTTCTCTCTCACGACTTCTAAAAAGCCAATCAACGCCGATTAAAAATTAACAAACACTATAGTAGCACCATGGACCAGCATATGATAAGGTAAATTATGTGGCCTGGATCTAATAGTTTGTCACTTTAATTATTTCTAAATTGTGGGAATGATGAAATGCAAAATATATGGATTAATAATTACTTGATCATGATACCTCGTAGAACTCGATGTACTTTATCTTAATTAAGGGGCAATTTAGTTGTAATATCACGCTAACTCTCATTGTTGGACAAGCCTAAACACAACACGTTGCTCAAATTAGGGGTAACTAATTATTAGGCTAAGGGCTCATGCATGTAGCTTGATAGCTAACTCCTTGAGATCAGTTAGCATTTATATATATGCTTGTATGGTTGCCTTAAATAGCGTGGGATCTAGCAACAAATTAGCTATGGGCCTGTTTGATAAAAATGGACTTAGAGAGAAATTTGACACAATTCAGTTCTCTCTTTTTTCTTGGGAAAGCTTGTGAGTCTATATGTCAGATTTCAAGTCCGTTTCCCGTTTAAATTGAGCTGAAACAAAACCCAATAAACCAATGATGACGTCAAGTTTTTTCTCATTCTGAAATAAATAGAATTTTGAGAAAGTGAAGAAAACTAACATTGGGCACCACCCAAATCCAACATTTCTTTCACTTTCTGGCAAACAAACAGACCCTATATTACAAGAAAATGACTAAGGCTAAAGTGTAACTCCTGCCACAATTAGGAACATTATAATTTCCACCACTAGAGTTATATAACTTTCCAGTGCTAAGTTTCTGATTTGTTCTAGACATCTACAGTAATAAAGTTCACACGGAGAACGAATTTCAATGCCCACAGTCATGAGGTGCTCGGTCTCATGAGATCTAGTTCAGATGAGAAGTCTTAAGTTCAAATCCAGACTATGATCTCTTGCTCCGAAAAACACAAAAATAATTAAAGGAAAAAAATCGGAAAAGAGAAAAATCTAAAAGAAAAAAGAAAAAGGAAGGAAGGACTAAAGGCCCAGTCAAAATCAAGTTATTTATGCACGATATTATAGAAAGAAAAGAAAGAAGAAATAAGGTCAATCTTTTCATGTAATCATGTAGCTAGCTAGCCTAGCACAAGACCTTCCCATCGAAATTATACATCCAGCGTCTGTGAGAGGCTCAAGGACTGTAAATTTTGTAGCATTAGTGCGGTTAAAGGGGAAGAGGTATGATCAAGTGTAGGTGCCTGTAGGAGCCTGTAAAAAGCGTGAAATTTGTCTGAGAATCTGTAAAAGAGAAAGCTAGTGAAAACGACTCAAAGAGGAGGGTCTTTGAATCCTTTTCTATATATGATGGTGATGAAAAGAAAGCCAAAGGAAGAGAGAGGAGAACAAAGCGAGATCGGCCAGAAGGGGGAACTAGAGAGCGATGGCACCGGTGGGTCTTCCTCCGGGCTTTAGGTTCCACCCGACAGATGAGGAGCTTGTCAACTACTACCTCAAGAGGAAGATCCATGGTCTCAAGATTGAGCTCGATATCATCCCTGAAGTAGACCTCTACAAATGCGAGCCATGGGAATTAGCAGGTTTAGTTTTCTTTAGTTTCTGTTTTACATTATATTATAAATCATTACAATTTGTATATATCACATTAATTAGGATCATGCAAATGAAAGAGGATTAGGCATCATGTCATTGGATCAAATCCATTCCCTCACGTTAATTGTATCAGATTAGCAACTCTTTCTTCTGTTACCCAAATATCATGTTTTAAAGCAATTATGTACTGTATTACAAACTTTATACTACATTGATTCTATGTTCAAATGCAAGAAACGTTTCTTAATTCTTCTTTATTCAATTATTCCTTGTTACTTAAATTTCTAGCCTGTTTTATAAAATGCAAGAAATCTTTTTTCAAAATTTTCCTTACCATTTTCAAACCATGCATTGCCGAATATGCTTTAAATTCAAGAAATATTTCTTAATTTTTCTTTATCATTTGGAAATTATATCCTTGTTTCTTAAATTCCTAGATATTTCAATGTTTTGTACCACATTAACAGATGCTACTATTGTAAAGTGCAAGAATATTTTTTTTCCAAATTTTTTTCTTCATGATTTTCCAACCATTATCCTTGTTTTCCTTGAATCTATATTATATAAGTGTTATAAGAAATTAAACTCATGATTCTGCCTTGTTACTTCAATGTCAGATAAATCATTCTTGCCAAGTAGGGATCCAGAGTGGTATTTTTTTGGACCACGGGATCGAAAATATCCTAATGGATTTCGAACCAACAGGGCGACTCAAGCAGGATACTGGAAATCGACAGGAAAAGATCGACGAGTTTGTTGCCAGAACCGAGCAATTGGCATGAAGAAAACGTTGGTCTATTACAGAGGCCGAGCTCCTCAAGGGATCAGGACTGATTGGGTCATGCATGAGTATCGCCTCGATGACAAAGAATGCGAGGATACAATGGGAATGCAGGTGATTTATATATGATACCCATTCAAGAAAATCAAGAAAATGTGAATTTATTGTCCCTTCCATTCAAAATTAATCAAGAGATTATAGATAATTATTACACCATTCAAAATTAATCAAGAGGATGAAATTAGAGATGTATGTCATTAGTCTACTCATGGGATTGTGACACATACACATTGAGAGAGAGAGAAGGTGGCAGGTGAAAAGAGAGATTCTTCTACGTTCGGTTTATGCATGACGTGCATGAAAAGTTAGGGCTTTGCTCTTTATTAAATTACTTTTCTATCCAAAAAAAAAAAAAATTAAGATAAACATTCCTATCTTCCCTCGCGGTCCTAAGAACCTTGTTAAAGTACTCGGAGTTGCTTTCTGTATTATTCCACATATAAGACAAATCTATCATTCACTAACAAACTCCCAAAACCTTATTCCAAACATCATCAATACATATGCGTATGTTGGTGGTGTTATTAACACTCTTTACATAAAGTTATAATTTATCCATCAAGCTGTCCTCACTGTCGGTGCCAGCTTTCACTTTAACTAGCCCCTTCCCTCCTCTATAATATTATTATACTCGCTACCCTCATCGATCTCTTTCTTTAAAAGAAAATTATAGTAGATTCACCAATCAAAACTTAATTAAAGTATCTAGAGGTGTTTGATTTATATTTGGATGCTATATTTGTGACCAAAACTTAATTAGAGTATCTAGAGGTGTTTGATCTAAATTTGAATGCTATATTTGTGACTATCATTTCAGAAGATATAAGAATTGTAGGCCATTATTCCTACCATAAACAACGGAATGATGACCTATTGCTTATTATGCCATCAAAGCATGAGTTACTGTTAAAAAAAATTTCTAATAACTAATTATTTGATTTTGTATTGAAGTACACATCTCCCATCCCAACAGAACTCTGAGAAAGGGAGAAAAAGAAAACTGCATATAGTAATTATTCTCCATGAAGTTGCTAATGTTTTCTTGTCTATTTTATTTTATTTCACGACCAAATCCAGCCCTAATTATACCTTAGGATAATTACTCTTATAATTTCTCTACAGAATGCATGGTTAGTAAATGGTTTTATCCTAGCAGGACTCATATGCACTATGTAGAGTCTTCAAGAAAAATGTTGCGTGTGCCGAAGTAGAAGACCACGGACAATGCAGTAACATAGTGCTGATCGAGAGCCCACAAGCAATCACCAATGATCAATATGAGACCATGTCCCCAGATGTCCCTATGGGATCGTCATCATGCGTTAATGATGACGATGACAAAGATGATGCGTGGATGCAGTTCATAACTGAAGACGCGTGGTGCTCTAACAATGAGGGCGGTGCCGATGATCCACCTCACCCTTCTCCTTGTGTGGCTTTTGCTAATTTATGAAAGGTTTTCTTAATTTCTTCCTTTTGCTTGGATCATATTGGGTGGTGATCAATAACATATTGGATATATTATTGATTGTGTAATAAGAAGAGTCTTGACAAGTATATATAGGCAATGCTTGTAGCTTGCATAAGTCTCCTTGAGGTTGGTTTTGGTTGGCAAGTTCCTTTATTTATGGACTTCAAGTGTATTTTCTTCACATATATTGTTGATATGTATAACATATACAGCAAAATATCTTTGGTCTCCTTCTCTTTTTTATACAAATGTTGGAAATAAAAGGAAAAGTAATGGTCGGTGATCATAACTCTTTTTGGACCCTTTATCTTTAATATTTATTTCAGAAGGGACATTTAATTTTGCGAGCATGGGTAACCATATTTAAGTATGACCTTGTGATCTTTCACAAAAGAGATCTTATGCTGATGTGAAGGTAAAACATATGATCGCAGAGAAGAGAAAAATAGATGTCGGAGGAAGTTTATATATATATGTAGAAGAAGAGTGATCGAATCATATAAAAAGAAACGGAAAAGGTTAAAACTGAAAAGGGAAACATATTACAAATATTTTGCTTGTGAATAGATGAACATGGAAATTCTGTGAATTATTTTGGGTCCCTCTGAGGGCAGAGTTTCTACTCCATTCATGGCCAACCTTGTTCGAGAACTCTGGGGAACATGGCGTGAGTCTTACATCCTGGCCAACAAAAGGAAAGCCTAATGCATCAGCTTTGGCTGCCATATAAATATATAATGGAATTGTTGCATCTTCCAAAACCCCCAGCGATCGGGCACCTCTCCTACATAAGATAAGGCCAAGTTCTATACTGAACTCTGCATCAGTGACCTCAATCAACCTACTTAGGCTTGGGCCTCTAAACATTCTTTTTTTTTTTTTTTTTTTTTTTTTTTGAGAAATAACATATTCCACATTGTTGGATGTATTTATATTTTCGGACGTAAAAAATATTTTTCAGGTAAACCCTTATGTCAACTAAAACATAATGAAATTAAAAAAAAGAATCAAGATACCAAACATGGTTCACCTATTTTTTTTTTCGGCATAAACTAAAACAACATTCAATATATATATCTCAGTGCCATTTCAACAAGAACATGCTAGTGTCACTCGAGTAAATCCTATGCTAATTTGGGTGAGCAAATGGAAATTTATGGAAATATATAAGGAAAAAGAACAGTGGGTGAAAGAATATCTGTTTAAAAAAAAAAACATAAGGATACATATAATAATATGCCTTCTGGAAATATATTTTGTTCAAGGATCCTAGAATTTGAATTAGAGAGAATTGAATTGAATCCTTATTGATAAGGGTAAAGCCGGAATATATAAGCATTATAATTACATGATAAGAAAACATCTAATTTTAATATAATTAGTATTACATAATCTAATTTCTAATACTATTCTTAACACCCCTCACAAACTCAGCATGAAAAGTTTGAGTTTGGATGAAAGATAAAAGAAAATCCGTAAATATATTTTGAAAAAAATCTGAAAATTGTGTTGATCTCTCGTGGCGCTCTTTGAATATGGACCGGAAAACTTATATCTTGAACACCCCTGTGCAAACTTATGATGAATGAAACATCGCAAGTTTGACTCTGTGGACGATAAGAAGGAGATGTCGAACAATTGAAAGTACATCTTCTGAAGAAAGAGAAAGAGAGATTTTGATTCATACAAAGCACTTTCAATGTTTGACCTAAGTTTCTTTCGTGTGTCGCAAGACAAACTTTGAGCATGTAAGTCGCTTTAGATTACACAGGCGAACTCCAAAACCTCACGACAGAGTGTCTCTTTAGTGTGTCACAAGGTGGATTTTCAGCGCGCAAGTCAATTTAATATACACAAGGCGGACTCCAAAAAATCATGAAATGTCTCGTTCGCTTGAATAAGTTGTACATTAAAATAGTGCAAAATTCAATGATGGAAAGATGGACTGATATTTTTTTTTTTAATTCTTAAATTTAGTAGAAGTGGAGGTTTCAAGATATTCTCAAACTTAGTAGAAGAAAAAAGCCAGTGCTCGAAAAAAGAAGCCACGACTAGAGAATAAGGTCAGCAGATTAAATCTGCATGTGAAAAGAGGGTCTCAATATGGGGAAGAGATCGGGTTTGATCTGAGCCGGATTTGAAGAGGGTTGAGTCGATGCGTCAACTCGGTGAGTTCGGTGCTGATTCAACTCAGTGAAGCTAGAGAAGAATTCTGCAATATTGAGGAGAAACTCGAATCAAACGAGTAAACGGATCTTGAATTCGAACAAAAGGTGACGATGATGCCATGAAATCGGGAATTCATAGACAAGATGAAAAATACACCAATTTTAGGCAATCAGATGAGGCCATGCTGAGTGCAGAATTGAAGCAAAGCCGCAGGGTGTTGGTTGTCTCCAATCAAAGACCAAGGAAAATACACCAAATCAAAGAGACAATTATCTCTTCATTTGAATCTGTTGTATGTGAACACCAACCACTTGATCCATTGAAAAATCAACAGCACCCGGAACAAACTTATTTGTTCTTAAGCGGTAGCGATGGCAAGGCAAAAAGGTTGATGAGGTTGATACTTTGAGGGAAAGAGAGAACTTTAGCGAAATGCAAGGCAGAAGGTGGCTCGGCGCTAGACACGTGCTATATAAGCATGGCCCAATGTAAACTCGAAGGCGTATAAACTATGATCAATAAAAGAAAATTTTGAGAGGCTCTGATATCATAAAACTTGAGTTTAGAGAGAACTGAATTGACTTGCTATTGATGAGGGTAAAACCCGAACATGTAAGCATTACATTTAGTAATAAGAAAATTTCTCATCCTAATACAATTAGTGTTGCATATTTCTAATTTTAATACTATTCTTAACGATCCAACATGCTGATGTAAAATATTTTGGCAATCTTAAGTAGGAGGTGATGAACCAAGCACACAACTAGGTCAATATGGTCCGTAAGACACAGTTGTGGTAGTGGAATAGGGCGAGCCTAGTCCAAGACCAGCAAAGTGTCCAGTCATGCAAAATTAAAAATAATTTCAAATCAAAAGTTGAGTAAAAATGAAAGATATGAAAAAAAAAATTTATGTCTTGACATGCCAACTTAAACTATTAGGTCAAATATATAGGTTTAAACTCACATGTGTCTTCACTAGTTTGTTTTCCTGATGGCTCATTTTCCTATTATATAATTGGTGCCAAAGCCTAGTTGTGCCCAAGGGGGAGTCCATCTATGTTGTTTTCACCCGAAACCAGCTTGTGATCCAAGTGGGAGTTTGAATTCGATATTTATTACCACAGGTGTTGGATGTCGTTTAACTTGTCTGAACCAAGAGGGAATTTGAATCCTATATTTATAGCCACAGGTGTTAGGTGACGTTTGAGCTCGTCCATGTACTTCTCATGTGTTGTTTGTTGTTTGAGTTGTTGTGGCCGATGAAGGATTTGGCCACAAATCCTATATTTCTAGCCACAAATGCTGGATGTTGTTTGAGTTGGCCCATGTGCTGCTCAAGTGGGAGGACCCAGTAGTGGGTTAGGCCAGGCTATAGCCTGACCTATTTTTTATATATTGGTTTAAATCCATTTTTATTTTTGTTCTTTTACATATATTGTATTAGACCCTTTTTTATTTTGGTTTTCTTTTAACAAGTTGCCGAACCTCGTTAAATACTGTGTTGATTGCTTTTCTCTATTGTTTCTCTGTTCTTCTCGTGTTGGGTATGTCTCAGGCTGCACCAGTCTCCGCCTGGTTGGTGGATTCCTCAGAGTGGTTATTGTCCTGCGCACAACATATATGCATACATTCACATTTCACAAATAGAGAATAAAACAAACATTGAGTTTTTCCCATGTAAACATATTTCAACATCACTATTAAACTCCCCTTCGGTCACCTCAGGTTCAATCCGGTCTCTTCCTCCAATACACCACTCAAATAATAATAGCACTCCCCTTCAGTCACCTCCGGTTCAACCCGGTCCCTTCCTCCATACACATTCTCATTCTCTAATCACAAATTTCAACATAATAGATTCCAAACATGTATGAATATTACACTTGTATCAATAACATCTAACATATAGTTTCTGTCATAATTCATCATGCACCTTTCTTGCTTTAGTTTGCATGGTAATACCATAATTTATACTTAAAAGTAAATTGTCCATGAAATTAGCTATTATGCCCATTTATAGGATTACCACTTTTGAAGTCCATGAGTTAAACTATCATAAATCTATATGATTCAACACACACACACACACACATGCATTTATGGAAGTTTATTATTACAATAGGCTATGAAATCTATCAACCATGCACGTGGGTACCAACATGTAAAAATGAAATTGTACATACATGATCCAAGCTACATACACATTCATATCAACATCAGTCATCCGTAAAAGTAAACATGCATGATATTGGTTACTACATATGCTTATATGATTGTCAATTATGTAGGACATATATATATATATATATATATATATATATATAATATATATATATATATATATATATATATATATGAGAAAAATGTATATCAGCCCGCGGGCTGAGAGTACTCTCTCAGTCTGCGGTGACGTGGCTCAATTTGTCACCTCACTGAATTGCGGCCCGCTTTTAGGGAGAAGTTAAATTACCAAATACCCCTTATGATAACTTTTCCTTATTGTTTATTATTATTTTTCCCCCCTTTTATTTTGCCGCTCTTTATAGGATATAAATTACTTTTCGCCTTATTTCTTTACCTCTTTTTTGAAAGATCTAGTTTCTCCTTTTCAGCCTGGGATAAATTTTTTTTTGAAAATATAAAATCTTTTCAGATCAATGTTTTCAGCCTGCGATAAAATTCTACTTTATAGTTTATTTTTTTTTGTATATAATGTAGTCAGAGTCTTTGGTCGCATTGTACATTTAAACTGCGACCTTAGTCAAAGACTTTGGTCGCAGTGTATATGGTTAAATGCGACCAAGGTCGCAGTGTTGTTATTGATAAAGATGGCCAGCAACTGCAATCTAAGGTTGCATTACATGGACTGCGACTTTGGTCGCAGTACGTTAAGTAAGTATTTTCCTTTAGATTAACATGCATAGCGACCAAGGTCGACACTGCTGTTTTGGTTTAAGACTGCCGCCAGCAACTGCGACCAAGGTCGCCGTGTTGTTGTTTTATTAAGTGTTATTTTGGATTAAGTCATTTTTTTGAATCTAAATGAAAAATGAAAAGTTGTCTGTTGTCTGATGCGACTTGGAGTCACTCCGTGAGATGCGACCTGTCATAAAGATTTTATGAGATCTTTTTAACGTCAAGTCTACGTTGACGAACCCGCACCATTCGTTGTTTCCCGAAGCTGTTGTCCACGCGTCGGCTCTTCATTGGGTTTAGGCGTTAATGTCTTTTAATGTCAAACCGGCGCTGGCGGTTGGAGACCATTAAGGCCGACGGTTCTGATTAATGAACCATTAATTATGGTTATTATGGGCTGGCTATAACTAGGGCTCACACTCTCCCTTTAACAGCCCATAATTAGACTGTTTTCATTTGAGAGCAATTGCTCTGAGAATTTCCGCCTTCTTCAGAGTCTCTAACAGGGGCCTGCCTCCATGGATGAAGATGACTCTATGCACGAAGATGACCCAGAGCTTGATTGTCCTTTTTCAGGTTCGCTGGGCCTCTGGGGAGAATATTTTGGCCGGTGAACTTGATCGATGTTCGTCCACAAGGGAAGAAGTCATGGTCCTCGTCGTCCGCAAGAGAAGAAGTCATGGTCCTCGACGTCCACAGTTTTTTAATACAGGGGGACCTCAATAACACCACTGCTCTTATTCAACAAGGCTCTTTTGATGTTTAATCTTCTTTGTACTGCTATATTGTAACACTCAATCTTATTGTATAAGAGAGTGTTTTGTATCATTTTCACATGCCTGGAGATAAATGCCTGGAGATAAATAAAAAGACCTCAGTAACACTACTGCTCTTAGTCAACAATGGCTCTTTTTGATGTTTAGTTTTCTTTGTACTGCTATATTGTAACACTCAATCTTATTGTATAAGAGATCGTTTTGTATCATTTTCACATGCCTGGAGATAAATGCGTGGACATAAATAAAGAGCATATTTGTTTTTTAATAAACTACGACCTTTGGTCGCAGTCATGCATTGCAAACAAAACAACTTGGACCAGAGACGACACTGCGACCAAGGTCGCATAAGACTACAGTGCAAACAGAAACCACTGCGACCAGGGTCGACATTGCGACCAAAAACTGCGACTAAGCAACTGCTGCGGTGACGTGTCACCTCGTCGCAGTGTTGTTGTTGATTAAGACTAAAGACCAGCAACTGCGACCAAGATTGCAGATTATTTTTTTAAGACTGCGGCCATCAACTGCGACCAAGGTCGCAGTGTTGTTGTTGATTATTTATAAAGAACACCAACTGCGACCAAGGTCGCAGTGATGTTGTTGATTAAGAGTAAAGACCAGCAACTGCGACCAAGGTCGCTGTGTATTTTATTAAAACTAAACACCAACAACTGCGATCAAGGTCGCAGTTTATTTTATTAAGACTACGATCAGAAACTGCGACCAAGGTAGCAGTGTTGTTGTTGATTAAGACTAAAGTCCAGCAACTGCGACCAAGGTCGCAGTGTATTTATTAAGTCTGCGTCCATGGTCGCAGTATTTCAACCAATACATAGTAGTAAAAAATGTAATTCACACAATTAACTTTAGAAAACAGATTTATATATATTTAAAAAGAAAAACAAAATACAATTTTTTAAAACTAATCGTCGTCATCACCATCGTAATCAGATTCGTCGTCAAGAGTCATGCTTTCGTCTTCTGTCTCTTCCTCCTCTTCAGGTACAGTCTCATCGTCGCTTTCTTCCTCTTCATGTTTGTGTTTTGGTTCATCAATGAACTCCCAGAAAGGGTCGTCTTTATCAAGCTCAGATTCTGACCCGTAGCGAGACATTGTTTCAGAACTAAACATAAAATCATCATTTGATGATTGGCTTCTTTCCGGTGAAGACGGTGGTGATGGTGAAGACATTGTTTGAATGTATTTTCCGAACAGTGAGAGTAACGAGTTTGAGCAAAAATAACTTAGTATGTTTTTAATCCTTTGCTCATGACCCTTTATATATTTTTAATCCCGAAATTCCAAAGGTTTAAACTCTCGGACCACGTGAATATCTCTCAATATATTTTCTATCTTTTCCTAAAAATTGTATACTTCCTAGGTGACTGTTCAGTAATCCAAAACAGTTTAAAAGTTAATACACTATAATTTTAAATTACTTTGAACTCTAAAACAGTTCATTATTGCGACCATAGTCGCATTGGGAACTGATAAATGATTAAGTAACTGCGACCATAAATTGTCAACTGTTAGTCATCAAATATTTGTCCTTCTTATAATTTCTGAATGTTGTCTGATACTCCTATGAACAATTAAATTGGTTTTTTTATATATATTATGCGACCATGGGACTGCGACTATGATCGCAGTACTGCGACTAAGGTCGCTGTATTTAAGAACAGCGGATATGGAATGAAAAAGAGCTTTATAAGTTAATACAGTGAGAAAGAGACCTTACAAAAAAAGAGAATTAAAAGCTTTTTAAAAGAAGACAAATTTGGTTGAATATCAGAAGATCAGGAAATCCTAATCCTCGTCATTATCACCATCATAAGCAGATTCGTCGTCTTCATTCTCCTGGTCTTCCTCTTCATCAGTTATTTCCTCATCATCTTCCTGTTTTTGAGATTTTTTTTTCACCGATAAACTCCCAGAATGGATCGTCTATATCAAGCTCTTCGTCTGACCTGCTGCGAGAAAGCGAGCCTACAGCATCAGAGGTCATGCTTTCATCAAGCATGTCTCCGTTAAGTGGCAGAGGAATAATGTCTTCCTCACTAACCCACATGAAAACTTCATCATCCTCATGAATAGGAGGATCAGTTAATATATTATTTGATGTAGTTAGATAGTCAAAAGGGGTGAAGTCCAGACTGGTATCAGATTCACTAGAATATCCTGAGTATAAAGGACCGGTGGGGGAACGATTGAAGTTGAAATCTACGTGATCAGAGGAAGAAGGTGGGGAAGACATGATTCAAGAATGAATTTTTTTTAAAAGTTTTGTAATCAAATTGAAAAGGTAGAGCAAAAATATAGTTTGTAGGTATGAGATAATATATTAGTTACAAGCATTATATAAAGATAAATATTGTGGAAGAACATGAATAGTAACAATAATTGTTGCAGGGGACGGTTGAGTATGGTTTAATTTGTGAAGTACAAATTAACTTTTTATAGAATTGTTTGCCTATATCTTTAGATTACGTATGGTGCACATCTTTCCTTTCTCGGAGATTAACATTAGTGCGTCTCTTTTTTCTAGACTGTTGTTGTATCACGGTAGATATAATATTAATTACTTCTTTTACATAAGGCATGAGAAAGAAGATTGCGAATTTGGTCGCAGTACCGAAGGAGGTCGCATTGCTATACGATAGCATTTTTGTCTGGTATTCTTTATTCTGTATTAAGTCTGCGACCATGGAATGTTTTTTTACTTTTCAATGTTAGAAGTCGCAGTCGTCATATAAAAGGGGTATTTTTGTCAATTTGTTTCACGATTGTTTAGGCGGGATTTTTTGATTTTTTTTGCGCCCACACTCTGCGACCGATGTGTGGCCTATATTCAGCCACGTCCCGCAGGCTGAGAAACTCTCTCAGCCTGCAGGCTGAGGTACAGTAAGCCCTATATATATATATATATAATATATATATATATATATATATATATATATATATATATATATATTATATATATATATATATATAATATATATATATATATATATATATATATATATATATATATATATATATAAGAAACTAGTTATTTTTACTCTACAAACTTATCAATTTTGTATAGAAAATTACGTCTACAATGACTCAACTATATACATATAAACACAACCACAGTTGGTCCAATATTACACTTAATCTAACAATCACAAGCATATAATGTTTTCCATAATGATCTAAACCATAAATTAAAATTTTCTTTACTCTTCAAGCTTAGGAACTATAAGCTTGCATTATTATGGTTAAGAGTTCTACTTACCCTTATAGGAATGACTTTTCTCCTACTTTTCTGTTAAGTTTGCCGGCTCCACAAGACCTAGGTAAGAATAATAACATCAAAAGCTTGCTCATGAAGAAAAGTTCAAAATTTGAACTCTACTGTTAATTACCTTGAGGTTATGAAGAAATTTCTTCCTTCAAACTTATGTTGATGGCTAAATTCTCAATTCTTCTCTAGATCTACTTCCTCTTTATTTTAGTGGCTTAAATAGAAGTGATTCTAGGGTGGTTTAAGGAAAAATTTTGGTTTAAGAGTAAAAGAGAAAGGTAAAAAAAGAATTTTGAAATGAAAGAAGAGTGAGAGAGATTGTAGTAGTGAAAGAGGGCGGGGAAGGCCGACGGTTTGGGGTGATGGTGGCCGGCGGCTTGGAAGGTGGTGGCCGACTGGTGGGGAGAGGGAGGGAGAGGAATGAGTGGGTGAGAGGGAGAGTGAAGAGAGAGAAGGGTGAGAGAGAAAAGAGATTTTTCTCTTAATTTTCACCCAAATACTTACACCCAAATTTTAGCCCAATTGCCAAGTGTTCATCAAGATTAGTTTCTCTCATCTCTATCATACACTTATAGGTATGGTCCCTACCCATTCTCATTCAAGCCATATCTCCATCCAAGCATGGTTGCGGTACTATTTGGGGCAAAAGTGAAAATTATACATGTATTTATAATACTAAAGACTAACATGAATACTTTACCCCATGAATTCTATATACCAAGTCTCATTCTCTTAATGTCATAGGGTTTTAGTTGAAATAATTACTAATCAATACAACATGCTACTAACACTTTTTTATGCATAACCCTAGCTTTTAAATCTTTGCTGTAATGAAACCGGTTACATTACGTATTGTCGTATATTATGTGGACATATATGGGGATGACCCGTGACTAAATAAAATAAGTGTTACAGCGGTAGTGGGAGACCCAAATCCAAACTCCCCCACCTCCTTACCCACCGCGTAGGTAGAGCCTCAAAGAACGAGGAACTCGAACGAGTCCTCTGAAAATGTTGAACCCTTGCTCGCCACTTCGACGAACGTCATCCTGGATCTGCTGCTTTCCTCCTCCACGGAGGAGTCGACATGAAAAAATAAAGAGCTTCTTGACGTCGACGAGCCCCTTGATCATGTTTTTGGTGAGCCTCACCCACACGACCATAGCATGTCGATCATTGATGCCAACTGACTGAAAAACACCTAGAGGGGGGGGGTGAATAGGTGTAAGTGTTAATCTAGAACTAAATGCAAACTAAGTGCGCTAAATGCGGAAGCTAATGCAAATCTTGCACAAACTTAATACAACACAACAAGTGTAGCCGAATTCCCCGTGAAGGGCTCTGGACTAACTCCTCTTGATTCCCCTTGAATGGGTTGAGGTGCTATGTGAAGCTCTTGTTGGTTAAGTATAAGTTAGGCGCACACACAATCAAGCCAAGCATATAAGGATGAACAATATAAAAGATGCAAGGCAACACAAGCAAATAGATATGGCAATATGAATTATGCTCAACACAAGCAAATATGATATGATGTTATGAATGATGCTTTGCACAAATAAATGAGAGAGAGAGTTGAGAGATATTGGATCAAACGCAAACACAATGATATGTTTCGAGGTTCGAGCACCTTGCTCTACATCCCCGCCTACACCACCGTGTAGGATTTCCAATCCACTATAGGAGTACCGAACTCCTCTCTCAATGCCACCGAGGCAATACAATCAGAATCCACCTCTACCGAAGAGGGATAAGGCCCGTAGCCAATACAACTCAAACACAATCACCTCTACCGAAGAGGGATCCAAACACAATACCACTCCGATCAACCTCTACCAAAGAGGGATACAACAAAAGCAAGGAGGGTTTACAACTTAGAGGATTAACCTCAAACACTTCTCTTTTTCTCTCTTTTCCACAAAACAAGATCCTAATAGATTAGGATAGAAGATAGCTCAAGTGTGGAAAACTAGGTGTTTGGAAAACAAGCAACAAAGAAAACACTTGGGAAAATTCTTGCAAAAGATATAGAATGAAAAACCAAGACAAATCTCCCAAAATACTCTTTTCTTTGATTTTTTCAAAAACCTAAAACAATAAAGATGAGAAGTTTAAAGCCCCAAATACTTTTGAAAACTCTTTAAAAACACTTAAGAAGGTCTGAAATTTTTGCTCTTAAAAACTTCTCCAAAAACTATGAAGAGATGAGGTATATATAGCCCCAATACAAAACTAGCCGTTAGAGCTGAGCTGGCAGCTCTGACAGGCAGCGGTCGACCGGCCCGGTCGACCGCCAACAGTCAGAAATATGACCGTTGGGCAACTGCGGTCGACCGGCCCGGTCGACCCAAACAAACAGAGAGCACTGCTCTCAGCCCGGTCGACCGTCTCGGTCGACCGTCCCAGTGACTCCAAACGTGCACAGATTTGTGCACGTCGGTCGACCGGCCCGGTCGACCGACTTCAGCCTAGTCGACTAGGTCAGTTTGACTAGTCGACTGATTGAAGCCTGGAACAGAAATCTGGGTCAGAAAAACAGTGTAAAATATTTTTCTAAAAATCTTTTAACACTTCTAAAAATCACCAAAAATAGTTTTATCATTTTATATGGAAACACAAACTTGTGATAAAAATTTCAAGACATATATCAATCATATCAATTCATTTTTGAGTCTTGCAAATTTTATCAAAAACAAACTTGTATTTTTATCAAACTTGATTTTTCAACGCATGAATAGGGATATCAAAATAAGTTTGTTTAGCAAGTTAAACCATGTATGTATATCTAGAATACATCTAATATAGAAATAAAGTAAACTTGTTTTGATCTACTATTCATGAAAACCAAATCCAAAACATAAAAACGTGTGTGTTTGTGCACTTGAGCATATCAACTATACTAAGCTTTACAATATGGATTTAAACACACTATCTAAACTATGGATACCTAAGTCTTCTTGATGATCTTCATCTTCAAGTAGACTTTCTCCAAAACTCCATCCATGGGCTAGGCAATGTGTGATCTTTAAGCTTTGGCCCTGGAATCATTATGAAAAGCTTCTAAACTCCTTATTGAAGCTAATCACCAACTAATATCTTGATTAATGATCTGAAACTTAAACAACACAAGATTATTAGTAAACATAACTACATGAGTTAATCATCATCAAAACTAGAGTGAAAGGCCTTTGGGCCAACAATCTCCCCCTTTTTGATGATGACAAAACTCATAGAGTTATATATGCATGGATTAAAGTTAAGCTTCAAAGAAGCTCCGCCTTAACTCATGCATAAGAAATGAATAAATAAATATGCAATGAAAGCTCTTAAACAAGAATGCATAAATATGCATAAACAATAAAGGTTCTAGATACCAATGAAAAAGTTCAAAAACAAAACATGCTCTAGATACCATTAACACAATAAACTATATTAAACTTAATATATGCAAAAACATAACTATGCATATATCAAACTCAATCAAATCTTTCTCCCCCTTTTTGTCAATCATCAACAAAGGGTAAACATTCAAAACCATAAATAAAATGAGGGGTAAAAATCTTTCTCCCCCCTTTTGTTAATCAAAACAATACAAACAATGTTCTCCCCCTTTTTGTCTAAAACAAAAACAAAGTCAATAAGGGGTGACTTTAAACAACATGATATCAATAGAAAAATATGTCAATGAAGCATCTTGATATCAATAGAAAATAAATAAAGATCAATAAATGTTATATGCTATATACATTCATGAAGAGGAAGACGTTAAGTTAGCTTCCCTACACATATGCATTACATGAAGGAGGGATGTTAAGCCCTAATTCACATAACACACATTATATAATGCATAAGAGGAGATGTGAGGCTTGTTGGCCCAAGGTTACAATCACCCATGATTAGTGTATTTTGATGATTACAAAACATATTAGTTATTTGTACTAATAACAATTGTTGTTTAAGTGTGTTTCAGATTTCTATTCATGCTAGAAGTCTTCTCTCACAAATACAAGGATTTGGACTCAAGTCAACTCCAATTGGGCTCAAGGAACAAGTGTTGAAGATCATATGAAGAAGCCTATTGAAGATCTTGAAGTCCTTAGGAATATTGTAAGATACAGAATGTTAAAGTTTGAGTATATGAAATTTGGCTCTAGGATTTGCACACACACTTGTTTCATATATTTCCTATGTTTTGAAAATGGTTATTTCTAAGTTTTATGCCTTAGTTTATATATACATGTACCAAAAGCTTTAATCTTGAAAATCTTGTTTAAAACATGTGTATAAACTATTTTCTGCATAATACTTAGCTATATGTATTTTTAAAATATTTTTCAAAATTTTTCTAACTCAAAACAGCCCAGTTTTTCTGTTTCAGGCAACTTCGGTCGACCGGCCCGGTCGACCGGAGATGTGTCTGGACATGCACTGTTTGTGCATGTCTGTCGGTCGACCGGACCGGTCGACCGACGGAGAGCAAATAGCTCTCGGGTTTTTTCGGTCGACCGGACCGGTCGACCGAAAGAAGGAAACTGTGTTTCCTCTTTTGGGACGGTCGACCGGACCGGTCGACCGGGCGCCAACGGCTCTTTGCAGCTGTGCTGGCGGTCGACCGGACCGGTCGACCGCCAGGCCTGCAACAAGCCTAACGGCTCTTTCCTCTTTGGGCAGTTCTGAAAAACTGTTTTATTTTCAGCTTTAACAGATTTTTGGAGAGTTGTTGGGGAGCTTTTTCAGAGAAAATAAGACAAAAAGAAATTGTTTTTAACCTATTTTCTAACCCTATAAATAGAGGAGAAGTCTCTCTTGCATTTCACTAAGAAAAATCCTCAAGTTTGCATTATTTTTCAAAAGAGAAAAGAAAAGAGTTTAAAGCTTTCATTTCAATTCTTTTTGAGCTAGTTTTTCAGTTGTGTTTGATTGCTAATATCACTCTACAACTGAAGTTTTTTCTCACCACACTTCATAGAGCCAAAAATCCAATACTCATTCTATAGTGAAGTTGTAATTCAAGTGAGAGTGTTTGTAAAAGAGTTTGAGAAATAGTGTAGTGATCTTGTTGTGATCACTTGGTTCTTGTAATCCTTTCCTTGTGGAGCAACCTCTTCGGTAGAGGTCCTTTGTACTCGGTGGAGCTCGGTGCTCAGTCTTCGGTAGACCAAATTGTAAAGGCATCCTCGGTGGATAGTGGAAACCCTTCACGGAGGTGAAGGCGGGGACTAGAGCAAGTGTGCTCGAACCTCGAAACAAATCATCTTGTTTGCGATTGCCTTTGCGTTATTCTTGCTTACAATTTCTCTTGCTTTATATTGTCTTGAATTATTTGCTTGAGAACAAACCCTTTACTTGTGCAATCTTGTCTTGTTCACTTTACTTGCTATATTGCTTGTGTGTATTTCATCATAGCATTTCATCCTTTACTTGTTCGATCATATCTCATACAACACGGTTGCATTGCGCACCTCTAACCCATATCTAGGGGAATTGGGAGGAAGGAGTTCAGAACCTCGCAAGGGGTATTCGGCTCTTAGTCGTGTTTTGAGAGATCGTTGCATCACCCATTTAATTTAGTTTAAAAAAAAAATCATTAGATTAGCATTCACACCTATTCACCCCCCCTCTAGGTGTTTTTCAATTGGTATCAGAGCTTGGACTCTAGGATTTGGTTTAACAACCTTAGAGAAGATCCTAATTTGCTAATCATTTCATTCTCATTCATATAGTAAAAATGGCCGATGGAATTAAGACCCCTCCTAAGTTTGATGGACTTAACTTTCCCATATGGAAAGTTAAGATGACCGTGTTTTTGCAATCTCTAGGTAGCCGAGTTGCAAAAGCCGTGACTAAGTCCTTTAGTGTACCCCCCGGTGACGAATCCACTTGGTCCGAAATAGAGACTAAGGAATTTGATGCCAATGCCAAAGCTCACTATGCACTTCTACAAGCCCTTAATGATGATGACATTTCTAGGGTTATTCATTGCAAATCCGCATATGAGATTTGGTCACATTTGATAGTCACACATGAGGGGACCTCACAAGTAAAGAAGGCTAAGATTGACCTTCTTCGGTCCTAATATGAAACATTTAGCATGCAAGAAAATGAAACCATAGATGATATGGTTACAAGATTTACCAAGATTACTAATGGACTCTCTTCTTTAGGTGAAGATATCAACAATGATCAAAGAGTAAGGAAGATCATCCGGGCTCTTCCTCCTTCATGGGAAGTTAAAGCAACAACCTTGAAGGAACTCAACGACAATGAAGAGATGGAGCTTATAGGTCTCATTGGGAACCTCAAAACCCATGAGATGGAAAGGAAAGCAAGGGAGGATATGGCTCCTTCCAAAAGGAAGACTATCGCCTTCAAGAGTCAAGCTACACACTCCGATGAAGACGATGAAGAAGAAGATGATGAGGAGCTCTCACTCCTTGTTAAGAATGTCCGGAGGATGTACAACAAGGCGAAGTACCAAGGTAGAAGAAGATGGCAAGGAGGCAAAGAAGAAAGGAAGATTGTGTGCTTCAATTGCCAAAGACCGGGACACATTGTGGCGGAATGTCCGGACAAAACTAAGCCCTCCACTTCAAAGAAACCTTACAAGAAGAAGGCTATGAAAGCAACTTGGGATTCGGAGACCGAATCCGAAGAAGAGATCGACACCGCCAACATGTGCTTCATGGCCAATGAAAGCACAAGCAAGGTAACCACTTCCACCCCTCTTGATGATGAACTCTCCATGGATGAACTAGGAGAAGCTTTTGTTGAGTTGTCACAAAACTATGATTTCTTAAAGAAAAAGTATCTTAAAATGAAAAAGGATAATGAATCTTTAAGTCTTCAAGTTTTTACTCTTACAAAGGAAAAAGATGATTTGGTTTCCACTTTGGCCACTACCAAAATGATTTTGAAAAATATAAGATTTCTTGCAAAGGTAAGGCCCCACTAATTGATTCAAATGAAGTTTCTATGCTTAAGGAAAGATTAGACTCTTTAAGTGTTGTTTTGAAAGATTGTGAGTTTAACAAGAAGAAATTGAGGCTATGTTTCCTAAGAAACAAGCCCCAAAGAAAAATGCTCATGCTCATGTTCATGTTCATGCTACACAACCTAAACAACATGGCAAAACCCCAAAACATGCTCACACTACACATACACATCATGCATTCATGTATGGTAGAGTGTTCTCATGTTCACATTGTGGACGGAAATGGCACTTAGCCAATTTTTGCTATGATAGATTAAATGTATCACGTCACAATGTTTGGGTTCGAGGCACTAACTTTAAAGGACCCAAGAAAGTTTGGGTACCAAAATCAACAATTATGTTAAATGATGTAGGTACTTTCCAAATCCCAACGACGTAGAGGATTGTGGTATCTTGATAGCGGTTGCTCAAGGCACATGACTTGGGACATCAACAACTTTGCAACCCTATCAAGATATCATGAAGGTGGCACCGTCACCTTCGGAGATGACGCCAAGGGTAAAATCATCGGTATTGGTAATGTAAAACTTGGCACCTCTCCTTTAATTGAAAATGTAGTTTTAGTTGATGGCCTCAAGCATAATCTCTTGAGTGTTAGTCAACTTTGTGATAAAGGTTTTGATATTGTTTTTGATAATGTTGCTTGTAAAGTAATTGATAGAACTTCTAATGTTTGTGTATTTTCCGGTTTTCGTGAAAGTAATGTTTATATGATTGATATGTTAAATATGTCTTGTAATATTACTTGTTTGAAAGCCCTCGATGATGACTCTTGGTTGTGGCATAGGAGATTAGGGCATATTTCGTTTGATCACATTTCTAGGTTAAACACAAAGGAGATGGTGAAAGGTATTCCTTACTTGAATTTTGAAAAGGACCGAGTTTGTGACGCATGTCAATTTGGGAAACAAACTAAGTCTTCTTTCAAGTCAATTAAGGATATCATGACATCACGTCCTTTGGAGTTAATCCATATGGATCTTTTTGGCCCTACACAAACCAAAAGTCTAAGTGGGAATAGATTTGCTTATGTTTTGGTTGATGACTTTTCAAGATTTACTTGGGTTTTCTTTCTTGAACATAAAAGCCAAGTATTTTCGTATTTCCAAACTTTCAAGAAAAGAGTTGAAAAAGAAAAAGATGTTTCGATTTTGAGAATAAGAAGTGATAGAGGAGGTGAATTCATTAACCAACCCTTTACCACTTTTTGTGATGAACATGGAATAAAGCATGAACTTTCTTGTCCTAGAACTCCACAACAAAATGGAGTAGTTGAACGGAAAAATAGAACATTACAAGAGATGGTTAGGACAATACTAAGTGAATATGGTCTACCACATTATTTGTGGGCCGAGGCCGTAAATACATCATGCTACATATCAAATCGTGTTTTCTTGTGTAAAAATACTACTAAAACTTCTTTTGAAATGTATTTTTCTAGAAAACCTAATGTTTCCTATTTTAAAGTTTTTGGATGCAAATGTTTTGTTTTAAATACAAAAGATAGTTTAGGAAAATTTGATCCTAAATCTTATGAGGCTATTTTTGTAGGTTACTCAAACACTAGTAAGGCTTATAGAGTTTTCATTAGATCATCATTGACTATTGAAGAGTCTATTCATGTTAAGTTTGAGGAATCTAACAAGTTTGTTAAGAATGTTGTAGAAATAGATGCATTGGATGAAGGTTTGGAGAAAGTGACCTTGGAGGATGCTTCTACTATGGGAGACAAACCAAAGGATGATGAAGGAAGCAAAGCTAAAGTGGAAGAGGCACAAGGAAATGAAAATCAAACACATGAGGTGGAGCCTACTCAACCACTACCAAAGGATTGGAGATACAATCCACATCATCCCAAGGACCTCGTCATAGGTGAAGTATCAAAAGGGGTAACTACTCGCTCTAGACTTCATGACTATTGTGGTAACTATGCATTCATTTCTCATATTGAACCCAAAAATGTCCTCGAAGCCGAGGCCGATTCATATTGGTTGCTAGCCATGCAAGAGGAGCTCAATCAATTTGAGCGCAACCAAGTTTGGCACCTTGTTCCTAGGCCTCACGATAGACCAACAATTGGTACTAAGTGGATCTTTAAGAATAAGTTGGATGAATCGGGTCATGTAGTTAGAAACAAGGCTAGGTTAGTTGCCCAAGATTACACTCAAATCGAAGGGATCAATTTGAAGAAACCTTTGCACCCGTAGCACGGCTTGAAGCCATACGGATGACACTAGCATTTGCCTCATATAAAGATTTCAAATTATTTCAAATGGATGTTAAAAGTGCTTTTCTAAATGGATTTATTGAAGAGGAGGTGTATGTTGAACAACCCCCCGGGTTTGTTGATCCTACATATCCGGATTTTGTTTTTAAATTAGATAAGCTCTTTATGGTTTAAAACAAGCCCCTAGGGCTTGGTATGAAAGACTTTCTTCATTTTTGACTTCAAATGGTTTTAAGAAAGGTAAAATTGATACAACCTTGTTTACAAAACATGTAGAAAAAGATATTCTTATTGTGCAAATTTATGTGGATGATATTATTTTTGGTTCTACTAATGAATCTCTTTGCAAAGCTTTTGAATCATGCATGAAGGATGAATTCGAAATGTCTATGATGGGGAACTCAACTATTTCCTTGGACTCCAAATCAAGCAAAAGAAGGATGGGATCTTCATCAATCAAGCCAAGTACACAAAGGAACTAATCAAAAGGTTTGGGCTTGAAGGATCGAAAGTAAGCAAAACTCCCATGGCAACAACTACAAAGCTTGACAAGGATGAACAAGGTAAAAGTGTAGACATTAAACTTTATAGAAGCATGATTGGTAGCTTGCTTTATTTGACGGCTAGTAGGCCGGATATTATGTTTTCCGTTTGTCTTTGTGCACGTTTTCAATCTTGTCCTAAAGAATCTCACATAATTGCGGTTAAACGCATAATTAGATACCTTAAGGGCACTATTGAAATGGGTTTATGGTATCCTAAAACCGGATTATTTGAAATGAAGAGTTTTTCGGATGCTGACTATGCGGGTTGTAGGGTAGATAGGAAGAGCACAAGTGGAACATGTCAATTCTTAGGTAATTGTCTTGTATCTTGGTCTTCCAAAAGCAAAATTCGGTAGCCCTATCAACCGCCGAGGCGGAGTATGTTGCAGCCGGAGCTTGTTGTGCACAACTTCTTTGGATGAAACATACTCTCCTTGACTATGATTTACACTTTGATCATGTTAAAATATTTGTGATAATACTAGTACTATTCACATGACAAAGAATGCAAATCAACATAGTAAAACCAAACACATTGACATTAGATATCACTTTCTTAGAGATCATTATGAGAAAGGTGATATTGATATTGATTATGTTTCTACCGATTTTCAACTTACCGATATTTTTACTAAACCTCTAGATTATGCTAGATTTTCATTTATTTGTGGTGAGTTGAATGTTTGCATTATGGATTCTTAAAAATAAAATTTGTTTTTCTATTGGTATTTTAACCCTTTTTGATGTATGACAAAAAGGGGGAGAATAAGTTGTAATAAGTTGTTTAAGAGTTGTAATAAGTTTAAGAGTTTGATATTTTGAACTTGTTTGAGAAGTTTGATATATGTTTGAGTTTGTTAAGATTGTTTATTTAAGTTTTTTGACAAAACTATTTTGCCTTGAATGCTTTATGTATTGTGCTTCCATAGTCAAATTTTTATACATAGCATTATTTGAGGGGGAGTTTTCCAAACTCCTCTTCCATGTTTATTTAAATAACCTATATGTTTTGTCATCATCAAAAAGGGGAGATTGTTGGCCCAAGGTTACAATCACCCATGATTAGTGTATTTTGATGATTACAAAATATATTAGTTATTTGTACTAATAACAATTGTTGTTTAAGTGTGTTTCAGATTTCTATTCATTCTAGAAGTCTTCTCTCACAAATATAAGGATTTGGACTCAAGTCAACTCCAATTGGGCTCAAGGAACAAGTGTTGAAGATCATATGAAGAAGCCTATTGAAGATCTTGAAGTCCTTAGGAATATTGTAAGATATAGAATGTTAAAGTTTGAGTATATGAAATTTGGCTCTAGGATTTGCACACACACTTGTTTCATATATTTCCTATGTTTTGAAAATGGTTATTTCTAAGTTTTATGCCTTAGTTTATATATACATGTACCAAAGCTTTAATCTTGAAAATCTTGTTTAAAACATGTGTATAAACTATTTTCTGCATAATACTTAGCTATATGTATTTTTAAAATATTTTTCAAAATTTTTCTAACTCAAAACAGCCCAGTTTTTCTGTTTCAGGCAACTTCGGTCGACCGGAGATGTGTCTGGACATGCACTGTTTGTGCATGTCTGTCGGTCGACCGGACCGGTCGACCTACGGAGAGCAAATAGCTCTCGGGTTTTTTCGGTCGACCGGACCGGTCGACCGAAAGAAGGAAACTGTGTTTCCTCTTTTGGGACGGTCGACCGGACCGGTCGACCGGGCGCCAACGGCTCTTTGCAGCTGTGCTGGCGGTCGACCGGACCGGTCGACCGCCAGGCCTGCAACAAGCCTAACGGCTCTTTCCTCTTTGGGCAGTTCTGAAAAACTGTTTTTATTTTCAGCTTTAACAGATTTTTGGAGAGTTGTTGGGGAGCTTTTTCAGAGAAAATAAGACAAAAAGAAATTGTTTTTAACCTATTTTCTAACCCTATAAATAGAGGAGAAGTCTCTCTTGCATTTCACTAAGAAAATCCTCAAGTTTGCATTATTTTTCAAAAGAGAAAAGAAAAGAGTTTAAAGCTTTCATTTCAATTCTTTTTGAGCTAGTTTTTCAGTTGTGTTTGATTGCTAATATCACTCTACAACTGAAGTTTTTCTCACCACACTTCATAGAGCCAAAAATCCAATACTCATTCTATAGTGAAGTTGTAATTCAAGTGAGAGTGTTTGTAAAAGAGTTTGAGAAATAGTGTAGTGATCTTGTTGTGATCACTTGGTTCTTGTAATCCTTTCCTTGTGGAGCAACCTCTTCGGTAGAGGTCCTTTGTTCTCGGTGGAGCTCGGTGCTCGGTCTTCGGTAGACCAAATTGTAAAGGCATCCTCGGTGGATAGTGGAAACCCTTCACGGAGGTGAAGGCGGGGACTAGAGCAAGTGTGCTCGAACCTCGAAACAAATCATCTTGTTTGCGATTGCCTTTGCGTTATTCTTACTTACAATTTCTCTTGCTTTATATTGTCTTGAATTATTTGCTTGAGAACTAACCCTTTACTTGTGCAATCTTGTCTTGTTCACTTTACTTGCTATATTGCTTGTGTGTATTTCATCATAGCATTTCATCCTTTACTTGTTCGATCATATCTCATACAACACGGTTGCATTGCGCACCTCTAACCCATATCTAGGGGAATTGGGAGGAAGGAGTTCAGAACCTCGCAAGGGGTATTCGGCTCTTAGTCGTGTTTTGAGAGATCGTTGCATCACCCATTTAATTTAGTTTAAAAAAAAATCATTAGATTAGCATTCACACCTATTCACCCCCCTCTAGGTGTTTTTCAAGGCTCCCCCTACACACATGCACCACATAAAGAAGAGATGTTAAGCTCTTCAATACAAGATACACTCATCATGAATCTATATGCATATAGTCAATACAAATCAAAACTTTTGTATTTTTCTTAAAACAAAATTTTTAGATACCAATTTAAAACATAAAACATCTTGATATCAAAAGATAGTATTTTTCTTTTTAAGTCATATAAACAATTGAAATGACAATTTTCTATCATAAAGCAAGGGAGTGGAAATACAAATATCAATTGAAATATGAAAAACAAATTTTCTCCCCCTTTATGAAATACCAACAAAAATTATGCATAGGCTTGAAATAAGATACCAATTGAAAACTAAATCAATTGAAATAAAGTGAAGCTCAAGCGTTAGCATAAACAAAATTTGTGCTAAAGATATAGAAATATAGTAGCACAAATAAAACAAGTATATGTGTATGAAATAAAATGAGTACCAATCACTAATAGATGATACCAATTGAAAATATACATACACAATAAACATATGAGTATACAAAAAGATTAAAATGATACCAATTGAAAGAGTTCAATGATACCAATTGACATAACAATAAAAATCAAGTGTATATCTCATATAACTAATCCTCCCATCTCATGCACAAGTTTAAAAATGATTTTCAATATAAACATACAAGGCATGGTCTCCCATCCAACCGCCCTTGGATGGTAGGGGTTTTCAAAAAAATAGATTTAAAAATGTAGTTTTGTTTGAAAATCACTACCAAATTGAAGAATACCGTAACTAGTTATAAATAGAAAGTTTTGTTAACTAGTACGAAATCCTTCAAGTAAGGAATAAAACAAAATAATTTTTCATAAAACATGAAATCCACATGATAATCAACACTCTAATTCAATTAGGCATAAATATGACTCATGAATACAAAACATGAGCAAGCAATAAATGTGAGTGTACAAATAAAGTGTGAATATCATAATCATGAAAATATTCAATTAAGCTCAATTATTCCTTAAATATTGAAAATACGAAAATCATCAAAACTTATTTAATCTTCATGGCATATGTATGTCAAGTACAAATTAAAATATACATACATATCCAAAACATAAAGAGTCCACAAATTATATGCATTAAGGCACGTGGCTCAAAAAGGATAAACATGTATATCTAATAGTTTGGACATGATAGACATATACATGAAGTTAAACAATTAAACACAAAAACATGAAAAACTAAATTTTCATCAAAACAAATTTCATTTCATGGTATATGTATGAATTATCAACACAATAAGTATACATACATATCCCTAAACACAATTGAGTCCATATATAGATTTGCATGAAAGGCAAAGACTCAAGGGGTATACATGTATATTTTAAAGTTTGGCAATACAAACATATACATGAAGTGAAAACTCATAAAACAAATTCAAAAATGAAATACAAGTTTAAAATGCATGAATCATCAAAACTAGACTTATACTAGCACATCTAATGCGTTCAAATAAGCAATCAAGCCCAAACATATATAGATTTATTTGTAACCCACTATATGCACAAGTATATAACTAGTCTTAATGAAAACTAACATCTAAACATGTAATCAACTCATGAAGCATCAAAACACAATTAAGATCAACATGATAAACATAAAAACATGATTATTATGAAGATCCACATGATATTAGAAATATGATATACGCAATATCAACCAAATAGTGAGAACACAAAAGAATTTATCCATATTAAACATGGGTGTCTCAAAATGACTAAACATGTATATCATAAGTCTAATAAGCATAGCATTTTCATACTAATCACTAAACAATGAAACATGCTATGAAACATCAAAACATGCTAAAAATTTAATTATGAAAGCATGTAAATAATAAATGGGAGTAAAGGATTGTTACCAAACCGAAGAAGCAACTCTCCTTGTCCCAAAACATGGTGGTCCTCTCCACCAAATCTTCCCTTGAAAGTGATGCATCCAATTGATTTCCTTTAAGTACGGAACGCATCCACTCCAAGGTACGACAACTCTCACGTCATGTGAGAGCCCACACCTACATCAAAACTTTAGGGGTGGTCTTTGGTACCCATATCTTATTGGGTCCATGGGGGTTAGTTCCTTCTCTAACCTAAACAAAATTCTTTACTAAATTTGAAGTATGTAATCTATCAAAGCAAAATTTAGCAAGGTGGCCCTTACGTCCACAATGTGTACAAGTGTACACATGAGCATACATGTGATGGTGTCCGTGAGGAGCATGTGTATGCCGTGATGGGTGTGCATGCATAAAGGATGGAACTTGTTTCTTTCAAATCAAGGTTTCCAACCGTGAGTGGTTCATTGCACATTGGCTCATAGTGGAGCCCAAACAATCTACTCTCTTCTTTAACATACAAATATCATCATTAATCTTAGAAGAAGAGGTACATGCATTAGGTAGACTAGATGAAGAAGCTACACTAGCATGACAAACATGTGCATCAATCTTATTTTGCAAAACAATGTTTTTCTTTAAACACACATCTAAATCATTTGAAATAGAAATAATTTTATTTTTCAAAGCAACATTCTCCTTTAAAACAAAATCAACTTTTGAAGACAAATTTTCATTTTTCTTCAAAATAGCATGGCAATCATTTTTAGATTTTAAAAACTCATTTTCTTTTAATGCAAGTTCTAATTGAAATCTCAATGCATCCCTTTCATTAGAGACCTCAACCTTCTCTTGCAAAACATTGTCAAGTCTAGAATGCAAACTCTTATTTTCTTTTTCAATTTCTAGACTCTTCTTTTTCAACAAATTATATTTATTATTTTTCACAAACAATAGATAGTTCTTCATTCAAAGCATGGGGATCAATATAATCATTTGAAGAACTAGCACAATCATCATTATCTAAGTGGGGTTCCGAATGTACCTCAAGGGAGTCATTCTCTTGGACCATGAAGCATTGAGAATCGGATTCTCCACTAGATTCCTCTTCTTGGATTTGCACTTGAAGCTTGGAGGTGGTGGTGGTTGTCAACTTGTTCCACACTGTAAAGGCGGAATCAATGTTAGAAACACACATAAGATAATCTTTAGGTAATGTGCTTCTAATGGCCTCAAGGGCTTGTGCATTGGCCCCTATATGATTGCTATCACTAAGGAAGGATTCCTTGGTAATGGCAAGGTAAACTTTATGACCTAGGGTTTGTAAATAAACGGTCATCCTAATCTTCCAAACATGAATGTTGGAAGGGTCAAACATAGGTGGGGTCATGAAAGCCATGGTAAACTATATGTGTGCAAAACAAGCAAATGCAAATAAAAGATTAGCAACCAAATGGATCTCACTCCTAGGATGTTAAGCCTAAGTATCAGGAGCACTAGCTCTGATACCAATTGAAAAACACCTAGAGGGGGGGTGAATAGGTGTAAGTGCTAATCTAGAACTAAATGCAAAACTAAGTGCGCTAAATGCGGGAGCTAATGCAAATCTTGCATAAACTTAATACAACACAACAAGTGTAGCCGAATTCCCCGTGAAGGGCTCTGGACTAACTCCTCTTGATTCCCCTTGAATGGGTTGAGGTGCTATGTGAAGCTCTTGTTGGTTAAGTATAAGTTAGGCGCACACACAATCAAGCCAAGCATATAAGGATGAACAATATAAAAGATGCAAGGCAACACAAGCAAATAGATATGGCAATATGAATTATGCTCAACACAAGCAAATATGATATGATGTTATGAATGATGCTTTGCACAAATAAATGAGAGAGAGAGTTGAGAGATATTGGATCAAACGCAAACACAATGATATGTTTCGAGGTTCGAGCACCTTGCTCTACATCCCCGCCTACACCACCGTGTAGGATTTCCAATCCACTATAGGAGTACCGAACTCCTCTCTCAATGCCACCGAGGCAATACAACCAGAATCCACCTCTACCGAAGAGGGATAAGGCCCGTAGCCAATACAAATCAAACACAATCACCTCTACCGAAGAGGGATCCAAACACAATACCACTCCGATCAACCTCTACCAAAGAGGGATACAACAAAAGCAAGGAGGGTTTACAACTTAGAGGCTTAACCTCAAACACTTCTCTTTTTCTCTCTTTTCCACAAAATAAAGATCCTAATAGATTAGGATAGAAGATAGCTCAAGTGTGGAAAACTAGGTGTTTGGAAAACAAGCAACAAAGAAAACACTTGGGAAAATTCTTGCAAAAGATATAGAATGAAAAACCAAGACAAATCTCCCAAAATACTCTTTTCTTTGATTTTTTCAAAAACCTAAAACAATAAAGATGAGAAGTTTAAAGCCCCAAATACTTTTGAAAACTCTTTAAAAACACTTAAGAAGGTCTGGAATTTTTGCTCTTAAAAACTTCTCCAAAAACTATGAAGAGATGAGGTATATATAGCCCCAATACAAAACTAGCCGTTAGAGCTGAGCTGGCAGCTCTGACAGGCAGCGGTCGACCGGCCCGGTCGACCTCCAACTGTCAGAAATATAACCGTTGGGCAACTGCGGTCGACCGGCCCGGTCGACCTAAACAAACAGAGAGCACTGCTCTCAGCCCGGTCGACCGTCTTGGTCGACCGTCCCAGTGACTCCAAACGTGCACAGATTTGTGCACGTCGGTCGACCGGCCCGGTCGACCGACTTCAGCCTAGTCGACTAGGTCAGTTTGACTAGTCAACTGATTGAAGCCTGGAACAGAAATCTGGGTCAAAAAAACAGTGTAAAATATTTTTCTAAAAATCTTTTAACACTTCTAAAAATCACCAAAAATAGTTTTATCATTTTATATGGAAACACAAACTTGTGATAAAAATTTCAAGACATATATCAATCATATCAATTCATTTTTGAGTCTTGCAAATTTTATCAAAAACAAAACTTGTATTTTTATCAAACTTGATTTTTCAACGCATGAATAGGGATATCAAAATAAGTTTGTTTAGTAAGTTAAACCATGTATGTATATCTAGAATACATCTAATATAGAAATAAAGTAAACTTGTTTTGATCTACTATTCATGAAAACCAAATCCAAAACATAAAAACGTGTGTGTTTGTGCACTTGAGCATATCAACTATACTAAGCTTTACAATATGGATCTAAACACACTATCTAAACTATGGATACCTAAGTCTTCTTGATGATCTTCATCTTCAAGTAGATTTGCTCCAAAACTCCATCCATGGGCTAGGCAATGTGTGATCTTTAAGCTTTGGCCCTGGAATCATTATGAAAAGCTTCTAAACTCCTTGTTGAAGCTAATCACCAACTAATATCTTGGTTAATGATCTGAAACTTAAACAACACAAGATTATTAGTAAACATAACTACATGAGTTAATCATCATCAAAACTAGAGTGGAAGGCCTTTGGGCCAACACTGACCTCACTGGGTCATCATAGAACTCCCCCAACATCGTCTTTCCCGCTTGAGCAAGCAATTTACCTCTGATCTCAGCCCGAGATGGGCAATCCCTAGTTCGATGCCCTATCCACTGGAAGGCAAAGCAGATCATGCCCGAGGGGCATGCCGCCTTCCAATGGCTAAATAGGTTACAATGGTGACCACTCCCCAAAGCCGCGACCATACCTCTCGCAGGAGCCCTGCTCTTGCATAGGCTCCGCCACTAACCATACAGGCTTCACCATCGGCCGAACCACCTCAGACTAACCTCCTTTGGCACCCTTGGTCGATGTAGAGACCCATCCTCACACCTGAACGACTGGCTAGATCTAGGCATATCAAAAAGCACTTGTTGTGCAGGAAGAAGCAGAGAGGAGTGGTGTGAGATCCAAAGATGGGGGGACCCACTTACAATCACATACCATAGAAAACAGTAAACCAATAGCATAGGAAGAAGAGAAGGTCAGAAGAAGAAGAGAAGGTGGATTAGAGACAATGAAGGTTGAATTGGAAGGGTGGAGTGATGCAGAGATGGGGGACAAGGAAGAAAAGAGAGGAGACTAATGGTAGAGGAAGAAGGGGAGTACATCAATGGTGAAAAGGGGTTAGGCCCCTAACACTTCCTTTTGTTATCAATTATTTCTCAAATCTTTCCCTTTTTTATGAAAACTCTCCACCCTAATGCATGTCTTCTTTAGTTTTTCCTGCTTCTACTTCCCAAAATTGAGCTAATTGTTGTGCGCCGATGACAACAACCCCAAGAGGATCTCACAAATCTCCACAAGCATAATGAACACCCAACAGCACAAATAATCACCGGAGAAAAGAACACACGCAAACAACCAATTTAACGAGGTTCGGCCTCAACGCTTACGTCCTCGGGGCAATCAGAGAGAGATTTAATTGCTATGGAAGAAGATTACAATGGCTAGCAGCCTCTTTGAATGCAAGAGAGCTCTAGCCTTTTCTTTCTCAAGGATCTTCTACAAGATATAACCCTAGAAACCAACAACAGCCTTAAATACACAGATTTCCGAAACAGCAGATTTTCACCTAAACCTGACTGTCGGTCGACCGGTCGGTCGACCGACCCTTCCATCGGTCGACCGGTCGGTCGCCCGAAAACAATAGAGAGTTGGGCACTTACAGTTAGGGAATTGCGGTCGACCGGCCGGTCGACCGCCTCTAAACCCTGTGCATGTTGTGCATGTCGGTCGACCTGGTCGGTCGACCGACCTGCCTATTTTTCTGCTGCTGCTGCTATTTTCTGCTGTTGTTCCCTTCGTCTTCGTCGTCGACTTCCTCGGCGATCACTCGACGACCCCTCGACGATCCTTATCAACTTCCCCATCAGTAAACTCTCTCTTTCCAACAATTCTCCACCTCGGTGAAGATTTTTTTTTTAAATCTGAGCCGATCTCCAACGAACCCCAGTCCATCACCTGGCGAAATCGACACACGATCTCGGCTTGCGCGCACCGGTCGAAATCGACACACGATCTCGGCGAAATCGACACACGATCTCGGCTTGGAGTCTGTAGCTCAACTATCCACTGGAAAGCATCGTACATGCCTTCCTTGCACTTCACCTTAGGAGAATTTTCATACATGCCGATCACCAATATGGCTTCTACTTCGCAACTTCACAACCTCATGAAGAGTTCCTCACGAGCCAACATTGACTCTCCAACTGACTAACTCTATCTAGTCTACCTGTCTTCCACTGACGGTCCACCAAGTCTGTGTAGAGCCCACCAAACATTCATCGGCTTCAACTGGATGCACATCACTCCTTATGCAAGCTTAACATCTTCTCTCCGGAAGATCAACATGTTCATCGAGATCACAACCCCTCACCTCTACGTGAAGTCCAACTGGCCACTACGCTTCACCTCTACGTGAAGCCTCTCCACCTCTACGTGAAGCTCCAAACGGCCACACCTCTTCACCTCTATGTGAAGATTCAAACAACTTCTCGAGAACTCAAATATCTCCATAAGAGTTGCATCACCAAATGGCTGCGCCTTTACGGCTGCCTACGTACCTTTGCCCAAAAGGATCAAGCCAACCGTAGTTCATTTTAAATGAGCTTCATCAAGCTCAAGCACTTGCACTACTATTTGCAGCAGTGAACCTGTCTGACCGAGTCATATGAACCTCTTCCCGACCATCATGGAGAGCAACGGCCTTCAACTTCAGCTTGTCACGATCACAAGCTTGAGATTCATGCTTCTTTCCCCACAAGCGTGGTTTCACCTTTGTTCCTATAGCTGCAAACAACTCGACATCCTCAACAATGTCGTCAACCTATTCAGCATCACCTTTGGTATCATGAACTCCACCCGGCGTCACCTCCGCTGAAGTATCCTTTGATTGTAGGCTGTCTAAAATGACTAACCAGGCAAGCCACCAAAGAAGCAGTCTCAAAGACGCAAAGGATTGAAGCCCGCGTCTCAACTTCAAGACGCGTCGGCCTGAAGCCCGCGTCTCAACTTCGGACGCGTCGGCCTGAAGCCCGCGTCTCAACTTCAAGACGCGTCGGCCTGAAGCCCGCGTCTTAAACATCAAGCGCGTCGGCCCGAAGCCCGCGTCTCAATATCAAGGCGCGTTGGCTCGACGCCCGCGTCTCAGCATCCAAGACGCAAGGGACTGAAGCTTGCGTCTCAGCATCCAAGGCGCGTTTAGTCTGAAATCCGCGTCTCAGTTGCAACCGCCCAGATCGTGGGGAGCCAGTTACCGCGCGTATCGCGGGTAATGGCCCTCATTCAGGCGCATTTTTAGGGGCACGATCACCCCCTAAGACCCCTATAAATAGCCCTGTTAGCTATGAACGATGGGTCGAAGATTTGGATTCAGTGGGAGAAGAAGGTCGAGTGATCAATTAAGGTCGGCATTTTTGAATCCAGAGGGTCAGAAGATCAAGGCATCGAGAGAGAGAAGCCCGACGTCAACGACCGAGAGAGAGGAGATTCTTCAACAGGCTTACTGAGTACTAGCCTATCTTCGCCTACCTCCTCTTTGAGAGTTTGGTAGCCGGAGCTGAGTTACTCCCCTACCGGCCGAAGAGAAACCCCCGACGGTCCAGGACGGTCATCTGGTCAACGGAGAACAAGATTCACTCTCCATCGCCACACGAAGAACCCAGATTTAAACAAAGGGAAGATTCAAGCATCCTCCCTCCCTTGTAGTCGGAATATTGTTTTGTTGTAATCTTTCAACTGATTCAAGGAAATTTTACGGCGAAATCTCTTTTCCGTACCGAACAAGAGATGGCGACTCCGCTGGGGATTACATTCGTGACCGATGAGCACATCGTGGTGCAGGATGACGTTCTCCGTAAGGGGAAGATGGTCGAATCACTCGTCGTTGAGTTCGACCAGGCGAAGTATGAAGAGTTTCTCTCTTCTGGCTCCAAGAGCCCCAAGACCCGCGTCTGCCGCAGGGTCTCAACGACGCAGCCTCCCGAAGCCCAATCTGTGGCTCAACCAGGCGCTGCTGTCACCCTCTGTGCCGCGCCCAGTTCACGCGTCAACGCCTCCTCGAAGGCCCGCGTAACATCCAACGCCTCTGCTGCGATCAACCGCGACGCGCAGAACCCACGCGCCAACGCCTCTCTGAAGGCCCGCGTGGTCCACGGCATAACTGTTGCTGCGATCGACCGCGTCTCGCACAACGCCCGCGTCTCGCGTGACGCCCGCGTCTTGCAGAACGCCCGCGTCTCGCAGAAACCCCGCGTCAACGTCTCCCAAGAGACCCGCGTGGTGAACAGCCCTGGTTCTTCAAACCAGGAAGTTGTTGGCTTCTCTCCTCCACGACGCAATCGAAATGCCGAGCGTCGACAAAGACGACGCGCGCGTCAACACTCGGTTGGAACCGATGGTTCTCTGACTGGGGTTGGACGCGGCGTTCAATATGATGCCTTGCCCGCACCTCGACCAGTGCAAGATCCGCGTTTGGCGATCCAAACGCAAGATTCCTCAAGTTGAGTCTGCTGGAGACCAACTTACCAAACGCCGAAGCGAAGTTTCTGCGTCTCATCAAACGCAGGACGCATGCGTTCCCAGGCGTGGGGCCCAGCAGCCCATTATCTTCCAAGTCCCTCTGCTTCAACGCAGCGGACAACAGTGCGAGAACCGCGTCTCGTCTCAACAGAGACGCCAGACGCGCGAAATCTCCCAACGGTGCGAGGACCGCTTCTCGTCTCAACAAAGACACCAGACGCGCGTGACGCCCCAAGTGTCTCTGCCCCAACGCAGTGGACAACAGTGCGAGACCGCGTCTCGTCTAACAAAGACACCAGACGCGCGTGACGCCCCAAGTGTCTCTGCCCCAACGCAGTGGACAACAGTGCGACGACCGCGTCTCGTCTCAACAGAGACGCCAGACGCGCGTAACGTCCCAAGCCTCTCTGCTCCAACGCAGCAGACTGCAACGCGAGGACCGCGTCTCGTCTCAACAGAGACGCCAGACGCGCGTAACGCAACAGTGTGATCTCCGCGTTTCTGAGACTTGCGTCCAGACAGCGCAACACACGACTGCCCCCCGTCTTCGACGCTGTGAGGCCAGTCTATTTAATCCCCCTCCCACGGATTTGAGGGATTATTTGACAAGGAAAAGAAGTGCCAATCAGGCCACTTCTTCTTGCTGCTGTCAACAACTCATCCAGATGCTCTCTGAATGCCATTGCGAATCAGCGTTCACCAGCCGTCTTTGATTAGACAGCTGACCCTGATTCCCCCGTCAGCTAAAAGAAGACGCTCCCACCGAAGGAGAACCTTCCCTGACGTTGAGTACCCGGAGCTCACTGCATATATGACAAGCAGAAGCAGGGGAAAACAACCTATGGTCAATTCAGAGGGGTCAGACTCTGAGCCAGAAGGGGTGTATCGACACACCCGTACCCGGACTGGAGCCATCACCCCAATTGACTACAGTGCCCTATCCCGCGGCATTAGGGAAGATGATTCTCACTCAGTTGTGATAGAATCATGGACTTCGAATTCTTCCGGTGGAAAGGAGTTTTCCGCCTACATGGCAGATGCTCCTGAGGACACAGCAAATGCTCCCGAGGAGACAACTAAGTACCTGGCCCGGATGCAGAAGCACCAAATGGAAGTACTCTCCTCTCAGCAGAGAACCATTGACGACCTCAAGCATATGCTTGAGAAATTGCTTGACGAGAGGGCAGATCTCCTCCCAGAAGGCCAAGAGCTAGAAGGGGAAGAGGAGGAAGTCCACCCTCTGATCCTTCCGATGGGACACGACGATCCACTCCTTCGAATGTGTCCAGACCTTCAGCACATGCAGGAAGCGACCCAGATTCGGAGAAGGCTCAAAATCAAAGAATGAGCCTATTGGAGCAACGACTCAATGCCCTTGCTAGTCGTAAAGATCTCCAAGAAGCTGGAGTGGTCCGGCCGTATCCGGCCGAGTGGGACTTAGTCCCGTACCCTCCTAGATTCAAGGCTCCAACTCTCCAAGCATTCGACGGAAAGGGTCGCCCAACCAGCATATCTACTACTTCAAATCCCAAACTGGGAATGTGGTAGATAACGCGCTATTTGGCGCGACTATTCATTGGCACCCTGAAAGGGTTAGCCTTTGAATGGTTTATGAAACTCCCTGAAGGTTCAATCAAGAACTGGGGCGACCTCGAGAAGCTGTTCCTAACACGCTTCTTCGAGGATGATTCGGAGGTTACCATGCCTACCCTTTTAGCTACCAAGCAACGAAAGGGAGAGTCCGTTAAGTCTTTCGTAGAAAGATTTCGGAACACGGCACTCCGATGTCCGAGCGGCATGACCCAGGCCACCCTGGTGGAAACATGTCGCCACAATCTCCAAACTTCACTCCTTGCTCAAATAGGAGTAGCAGAAAGCCGCACCTGGAAACAGTTGGTCCAGCAAGGTGAACAGGCTGAAGAGATTGTCGCCCGCGTCAGAGCGGAAGAAGGCAAGCCCAGGCCAGAGAGGTCGACAAGGCGTGCACCAAACACATCCCTCCAAACCAAACGGAAGGATAACTTGGCACGGAGACCAAATCTCCCGTCAAGCCTCAACCAGGCAGAGCAGGTGGCTCCTCCATCCAACCCCGCCCCGCGCAACAAACAATATTCCTTCAAGGAGGAACATGTCGACTCGCTCTTCAAATTACTCAACAAGAGCAATCGACTGAAGCTCCCTGAAATCAGGCGCCCAGAAGAAGTCGGCAAGACCGACAACCCCAACTACTGCCTGTACCATAGGATGCTCGGGCACCCTACCAAGAGCTGCTACATCTTCAAGGACGTCCTTCAAGCCCTAATTGACGCGGAGGTATTAAAACTCCGACCGGAGCAGAAACAGAGGGCGGCCAACATGACGTCGGCACTCCACTTCGGGACACGACCCCCGATGTCCGTGGGAGTGATATCTGTCCCGAAAGGAGAATTGAGAGTGGTCAATACAGACCCTCATCAGCAGCAGGAGAAGGGCTTGGTCCGGTCCCTAGCCTGAAGGAGGAATCATGTGGGTCCACCCTGACCTCGTTGACGAGCAGCAATGGACAACTGTGACCAACAGGAAGTCCAAAGGCAAGGGAAGGCATCATCTTGCCACGTGATCTGCGCTTCTTCCCGGGAAGCAGACGCTGATGTTCCTTCGCTGACCGACTCAGAAGAGGAAACAATAGTCCTGGCGGCAGAGCCCAACCAAACCGACAGCAGGCACCCGTTCAGGGCAGGCGTACTTGAAGCAGTACGGCGAAAAGGCGGTGGTCCCTCCTCAACCAGCTGTAGAGCCAGCTCAGCCCTCCACAAAACCACCCGTGGAGAAACAGAAAGAACTCTCGGTTTTCTCGGGTTCTTTCAAGAAGTGCGCGGAAGGATCTTCGACACCTTCGACACCTTACCGCTTCGATGTGCTGGCTCAGTTAGCCAACATCCCGGCACGCATTACCTTGTATGAGCTCCTGAGGCTATCCAAGTCAACCAGAGAGGCTCTACAAGAAGCCCTGACAAACGCTGAGGCCTTTCTGACCCACGTACCGAGAGAGAAAGATGTAGAGGATTGCCTCCACACCTCTCCAAATGTTCCCTGCATTTCCTTCACAGCAGACGACATGCAGGTTAAAGGAAGCATGACCGACCCTTATACTTCACGGGTATATTGGGTCATCCGAGGTGAACCGCATCCAGGTAGACCCAGGTCCGCACTGAGCATCGTACCTCGCCGAGTCATGCAATTTCTTGGCATTCCCCGCCATCGTCTGAGCCCAACCCAGACGACTATTTATGGGTTTAATGCCAACAGCTCCCGCCCGATGGGGAAGATCAAGCTCAAATGCCGGATCGGAGCCTCAAATCGGAAGTGACGTGTTATGTCATTGACGCTGACACTTCCTACAACCTGTTGCTGGGACGACCATGGATCCACCAAACTCCATCGTCCCCTCCACTCTCCATCAAGTCATGAAATACATTGACGAGAGCGGACAGGTTCGAACGTTGATCGCCGAAAGCATCCGTTCAAAGGGTCGAGAACTATTTCACGGATTCCCTCTTATATGAGGAGAATAATGGAACCCCGCAACCAGAGGACCAGACTCTGGTAATGAAGCTGACACCGAGCCCGAAGAAGAAGAGTGCCTGTGGGAGTTAGAACCACTTGTAAAGAGCACTAATAAGCTCGATGTTGATACCACCGACGATGCAGGCGGTTGGTATATTAATGAAGACTTAGATTTCGCGTATTTTCCTGTGTATGAATCTGAGTCAATACCGTCGGATACTAGTACCGACATGGGCGAGGATGTATGGTCGGCAATGAATGCTCTGACATCATTGCATGTACCTATAAAATCATCCTTCGGGACGTACCATGATGATGGTGACGCGCAAGGATCTTCATTTATGTTCCAGCCAGACAAAAGGGCCAGAGACCTATCCTCTTTGGACGAATCATGTCTGAACCAACGCCCCATGAAGAATCAGAAGGCGAGGATGAATCCCCCAGTTCAATCATTATGAACCGAGAACGCTCAAGATGATGAAGCGTATGGGGTACGATCTAATCAACAGGCCCGGGTTAAACTTCGGCAAAGGAAGGAGATCATTGCTTCGATCTTTTATACCAAAAGGGAAAACACCTGACTATTATCATCAGACCCCCGCCGGGGGTTGGGCTATGTATCATCCAGTGCCGTCAAGCCTCTGATTCTGAGGAACCATCAGGCCATGATCACTCTTCAGACACGTCATCGTGGGAATCAGATGTCAGTATTGGCAACATCTTCAAAGGGCTTTCAGTAAACATGGTTTCAACAAGCCATCTGGAAGACGAAGACGAAGAAATGACCCAGTCGGATACAGACCCCTGGATCAAACACCTGAATGCTCTCTGGGATATCCGCTTCGAACAGCGTGAGCCACCCACAGAAGACAAAGTTGTTCAGATCAACCTAGGAGATGATGCTAATCCTAAGCCCATCTTCATAAGTGACGGCCTGTCACCATCAGAGAAGAAGGATCTAATATCTCTTATACAAGAATATATAGACGTCTTCGCCTGGAATTATGAGGACATGCCTGGACTTGATCCTCAAGTGGCTATGCACCGCCTCAACATCAGTCCAGATGTAAAACCCGTCAAGCAACAGCAGCGACGGTTTCGTCCCGAAATAATGGAGGCCATTCAATCAGAAGTCAAGAAGCTTATTGACTCCGGCTTCATCAGGGAGGAACAACATCCCGACTGGGTAGCTAACATTGTCCCCGTTGCTAAGAAAACGGGAAGATCCGGATCTGCATCGACTTCCGCGATCTAAACGAGGCCTGCCCCAAAGACGTTTCCCATTGCCAATCACAGATGTCATGATTGACAATACCTCGGATTCGAGCGAATGTCCTTCATGGACGGATTCTCAGGATACAATCAAATCAAGATGTACCCTGACGACGAAAAGCATACCTCCTTCAGGACACCTCTAGGAGTATACTGCTACACCGTCACCGTCTGCCCTTCGGTCTAAAGAATGCAGGGGCAACATACCAAAGGGCCATGAATACCATTTTCCATCAGCAGATACGCAAAACGGTGGAATGTTATGTCGACGACATCGCGGTGAAAAGTCGCATTAAAGGAGATCACATAGCTGATCTGAAGATGGTCTTCGATATCATGCGGCTCATCAATTGAAGATGAACCCCACCAAGTCCTTCCTGGGGGTAGCCAGCGGAAAATTCCTAGGGTTTGTTGTAACCTCTACCGAATGAATTCATTTGGATCCGGAGAGGTTCGCGCCATTCAGGAAATGCAACCTCCAAGAAGCCTCAGGGAGCTCAGAGGATTGCAAGGACGACTGGCATACATCCGCAGATTTATTTCAAATCTCTCCGGAAGATGCCAACCCTTCGCTAAGCTGATGAGAAGGAAGTCTCGTTCATATGGGACGACGCTTGCCAACAAGCATTCGAGGAGATCAAACGATACCTCACCCACCACCAGTACTTGCAGCTCCGGTATCCGGAAAGCCTTCCTGGTGTAACGTCCGATCGATGGATCATTCTTTGGGAGCTCTACTAGCTCAGAATGATGACCAAGGACGAGAACAAGCAATCTACTACCTCAGTAGAACAATGATCGGGGCCGAACATCGGTACAACCCGATCGAGAAGGAGTGTTTGGCCTTGGTGTTCGCTATTCAGAAAATGCGACACTATCTGGTAGGCCAAACCATAAATGTCATATCAAAAGTCAACCCCCTGAGGTTGCTTATGACAAAGCCTTCATCATTGAATGGCCGGCTGGCGAAATGGCTATATTGCTCTCTCAATATGAGATGCACTTCCTGCCACAGAAGGCCATTAAAGGACAAGCGGTGGCGGACTTCTTAGCTGAACACCCAGATCCGAGGGCAGCCAAACTTTATGAGGATCTCCCAGATGAGGTCGCCGAAGTATGCCTAACCCAGACATCGTTTGAAGGACAAGTATGGCAACTTTTCTTCGATGGTGCATCAAGGGCAAGCCCCAAGGGACACACAGTAGCGGGGGTAGGAGTGGTACTCGTCTCCCCACAAAACTACGTGATCCCCCGAGCTATCTCGTTAACCGAGCCCTGTTCCAACAATGTGGCGGAATACAACGCTCTCCTGATTGGGATGCAATTCGCCGATGAGATTGGCGTTAAAAATCTCGAGGCATACGGTGACTCCAAACTCATCGTCAGCCAAGTTCGCGGGAAGTATGAGGTCAGACATGAAGATCTAGTACCCTACTACGACGCGACAATCCACATGGCGAGAGAAGTTTCAAACTTCTACATCGACCATGTGCCGCGAAGCCAAAATGCGCATGCAGATGCCCTCGCATCTCTCGCAGCTTCCCTAGCTCTCCCAGCTGGAGCAATGGAGAAAGTATTCGTCTATAGCCACGACCTATACTGTCCAAGAATCCCCCCCGGAGACTACCCAGGGTCACAGAGATCGTCGCGGTAAAGAGACACTTGAAGTGTCAACCGATCCAGAGCTTAAAGACTGGCGATTCCCCTATATTGATTATGTCTTATACGGCATCCTGCCTGAAGACACCAAGAGGCGGCCGCCATTCGGAGGAAAGCCCCCAAATTCTACTATAATGCGATCACGCGAACACTCTATCGTCGATCGCATGACGGGATCCTACTCCGGTGCCTCTCATCAAAAGAGGCCCGCGAAATGTTGAAAGAAGCCCACGATGGCACATGTGGAGCTCATCAACCTGGTCCGAAGCTGGCAAACAGACTCCAAAGATTGGGGTACTACTGGCCCAAGATGGTCGCCGACGCCATCCTTCCCTCGCTAAGAGATGTCACGCCTGTCAAATACATGGCGATTTCATCCATCAAGCACCAGGGTATCTCCACTCTACGACCTCTACTTGGCCGTTCGAAATGTGGGGGATGGACGTGGTTGGCCCCATCAGCCCACCATCGTCGAAAGGACATCGTTCATTCTAGCAATAACCGATTACTTCTCCAAGTGGGCCGAAGCTGTTCCTCTAAAAGAGGTAAAATCGTCTAACGTGATCAAGTTCGTGAAACATCACGTTATCTATCGCTTTGGTGTGCCTCGGCGGATCGTCCATGACAATGGACCCCAGTTCATCAGCCAGGCTTTCCAGAGATTCTGTGCCAAGTTCAGAATCCAGAGTGTGTCTTCAACGGCATACTATCCTCCCGCCAACGGCCTCGCGGAAGCTTTCAATAAGACTATTGGCAAGCTTCTTAAGAAATTCGTCTCGAAAAGTCAACGAGACTGGGACGATAAGCTGGGTGAATGCTTATGGGCATATCGCACGACCGTGCGAACCCCAACTAAAGCCACGCCATTTTCCTTGGTGTACGGATGTGAAGCTGTCCTCCACTGGAAATCCAAATTCCATCTCTACGCGTCGCCCTGACCGCCGAGATGACAACAGAGGAGAAGCATCGACAGCGACTCCAAGAAACTGGAGGCCTTAGACGACAAGCGTCTGCAGGCCCAGCAGCAGATCGAGCTTTATCAAGCTCGCATCACCAGAGCCTTCAACAAGAAGTCAAGACGCGAACTTCAAGAAAGGCGACCTTGTCTTAGCCGTCCGAGACCCATGGTCATGACGCACAAGACGAAAGGAAAATTCCAACCCAAATGGGAAGGACCGTTTGTAGTAGAGTCAGTCTACTCAAATGGATCGTATCGCCTCATAACCTCAAATGGCGATACACTCATGATGCCAATCAATGGCAATTCCTGAAGAAATACTATCCCTAGATGGCATTCTTCCACGATCAAGTTAAAAATACACCTCTGATCAAAAACATCCGACGCCTCGACGGCTAAGGATAGAGGAAAAGGTGGCATCTAAGCCCAACATAAATCCTCGACAACTCATCATGCTGAGGGGAATAGCATGGCTAGCCCAACCCAAAAGGTAGTTGGTAAGGCACATCAAATCCGTTGAGAGCTGAGGGTTTGCTAAAAATCCTGCCGATCAAGTTAATACCACACCTCTGATCAAACATCCAACGCCTTCGCGGCTAAGGATAGAGGAAAACGTTGGCATCTAAGCCCAACATAAGTCCTCGACAACTCATCATGCTGAGGGGAATAGCATGACTAGCCCAACTCAAACGGTAGTTGGTAAAGGCACCTCAAATCCGTTGACAGCTGAGGGTTTTGCTAAAAATCCTAAGTGGACCTGATTCCACTCTCTCCTCCAAAATCTCTTACCAATTCTCATCCATAGAATGGTAGGACCACAAAATGCAAACATTACTACGTTAAACACTATACCTCTGGTAATGAATACTCCTTGTCGAGTACAAGCCCCGCTTGTTACCTCTACATAGAGCAGCAAACTTCAAAATTGCCAAGTTAACACACTATACCCTCTGGCATTTCAAATCCCACTTGTCAATTCTCATCAATAGAATGACAGGTCCTCAAATTGCTCCTATCAAGAGCCAATTCTTGTCAAGTTAATATCACACTTCTGACAAACTACTGTTTAAGTTAACATTACACCTCTAAGCAGTATATCAGGTGCCGTCAAGTTAATATTACACCTCTGACAGTCACCCTTTCTTCAGACTTCCATATCGAAGCTGAAATGGACGATGCCAAGTTAACACTACACTTCTAGCATCTGAGTCATTGCTAAGTTCAACAATACACCTATGGCTATGACCTTTCCTCGACTTCCTTAAGCCGAGACGAACGATGCCAAGTTAACACTACACTTCTAGCATCCGAGTCATTGCTAAGTTCAACAATACACCTATGGCTATGACCTTTCCTCGACTTCTTCAAGCCGAGACGACTAATGCCAAGTTCAACATTACACCTCTAGCATTACCCTCACTGTTAAGTTAAACATCACACCTATGACAGTGACACCCTCATTTTTCCCTTATAAAACTGAGATGTCAATGAGTTAAGTTAATATCACACCCTCTAACTCATGTCCTTGTCAATTTACATTACACTTCTGACAAGACTATTTCCAACCCGTTAAGTTAATATCACACCTCTAACGGTAAGGACTTCCCTAGATTCCCCCGCGAGTCTAGTTTCATTTGATATTCTCCCCAACAGAATATCGAATTCATTTTTGGAGGAATTGTTGGTTAACATTACACCAATAAACAATGTTTCCATCACATCCCCAGCTGATCTGAATCAAGTTAAGCACAAATCCTTGATAAAAGTTCATCTTTCCTGGGGGTACGAACTCCACCTGTCACTTCTTCCACAAAGTGGCTGGTCCACCAAAAAAAAAATCACCGCTGTCAAGTTAAGCTTACACCTCTGACAGTGTCATGAAAGTTCTTGGAACAAGATATTTCCTCAATACTTTTGACTTATTAAGATTATGATTATAATTTTGATAAAGATCAAAAGACTTCCTTGCTCCTACATGTCCAACCAAAGGCAAAGAGTTCGAGACAAAAGAAGTAAAAAAGAAGGTGTCACTTTTATTTATATCCAAAAATATGAAAGTGATACAAAAACGCTCCTCTTATACAAATAAGATTGAGCGTACAAAAAAAAGAGGAGGAGGAAGGCTAAAAATCTCGATCTGGTAGGGAACGGATGCGCTCCTGAGACGATGCATCTCATGCTGACGTGCCTTCTCAGCCTCCATCATCGCCTGGACCGCGCAGCTCCTCTTCAGATAGGCAGGGTTTTTTCAGCAGCTGGGCTCGCAAAGTCTCCAATCTGGAGAGATGAACAGACTGGCTCTCTTCAGCAGCCCGTACCCTTGCAGCCTTCTGCTCCTCTAGCTTCTTCTGGAGGGCGACGAGCTTCTCTTCATTGACAGCTAGCATGGCTTTGGCCTTAGCAATGGCAGCCCGAGCGTTGGTAATAGCCAGCTCTGTGTTCTGCATGATAAGCTCAGTATCCCCTGAGTCTTCAATCAGCCTTTGGCATTCAGCCTGGGAACGCTCAAGGTTGCTGACCTCTTCGGCAATTTGTACTTCCACTTCCTGTCGCTCTTGCCTTTGGGCAGAAAGGAGGCTATCCAGGATGACTTGGGTTCGTGGAGGAGTCAGCTTCGTCTAAAGACTTCAGCTCTTTCAGGTCACTCTCCAACTGATCCACCACCGCATACATGCCTGAGCAAGAGGAAGGCCCCCGACTAGCTCGATGTTCTCGGCCACATTCCCGAGAAATCTCCGGGCAAAGTCAAAAGAACGACGCCCAGAAAGGATAAAGTCGATGCACGATCGCATCGCTTCAAAGAACTGCCGCACCGTACTGCGCGTCAGGAAGTCCATGCTGTCATCACCCGGAACGCTCCCCCGACCCCCTTTCTATCTCGGAAGAAGGGGTGTAGGCCGGCTCTTTTTGTACAGAAGTCATGCTGACTGTCGATACGGCAAGAGCGGAACCAGCCACTGGTGCTTCCGGAGGTGCTATCCCTGCTGGAACTTCCGCGACCAATGATAGAGTGGCAAGCACGATTTCCTCAGAAGCTTCATTTGAAGCTTGGGCTGTGCAATCTCCTGGGAGTGGACCTGCCATTGGACCCTCCACCCGAGCCTTCTTGACCTCAGTAGTGGCTTCCTCCTCTGGTAGAGTGGAAGGCGCCTCCCCAGTACCAGCAGCTGCCCCCTCTGAGGGCATCTCAGCAGCTGAGGTCTCAATTCCCTGTGGCCGAGTCAACTCTCTCACCATCTCCTCAATATGCGAGGAGGTTGTAGCCTCGGCATTTTCCGGTTGGCCCTGCAATATAAAATGAAGAATGTCAAGACATCTTCTTCAACATGTAAAGAAAAAATTGGACAGGAGGTGAAAGGGTACCTTCAACAGGAATAGCCGCCACTGGTGGTGCAGATGATGACTCGCCCACATACATTTCCTCCTCTGAGACATGGAAGAACTTGCTTTGATCAGGAGGAGCGGTTTCCTCGCTATAGTCGACTTTGTCCTCAAAGAGGCTTTCCCCTGAGAGCGAAGAGACGACAGCTCAGGAAGCTCCGTAATCGGAGCCTTGCCTCCAATCACCCCAGTAGTAGGACTAGGGTCGACGGCCCTGGAACTAGAGATGAAGACGCCTGGAGACCCCAACTGCTGTGCCTCATCTCTCCCTTCATTAGCAGAGGAGGTTTGAGCTGAGCTGAGGTTTCCGGAAGTTCAACATCTTCATCGCCCATTATGTCAATCTCCGGGGATTCGGCATCAGCAGCAATACGGGTTGTTCGATGAACTCCCCTTCCTCCACAGCCTCGCGGTGCGACCTAGGAGCACGAACTAAAGGGAGGAAATCTTCCTCTTCCGGAGGCTCCTCAACTCTGACGACGTCTTCAGGAGGGGCCTCACTCCAGCAGAGATAGCTCCGGATTGAGAGACTTCAGCCGCCAGTCCCTCCCCTAACCTTCTTCGGGGCAGGCTCAATAACAGAAGTTAGCGGTGATGACGCTTACTCGCCAACTGCTTAGACCTCTTTGCTGGTGGCTCCGCCCTCGTTGCTGGAGGCTCCTCTCTCGTCGCTGATGGCTCCGCCCTCGTTACTGACGGCTCATTCTTCGCTCGTGGCTCTGCCCTTGGCGGTCGTGGCTCTGTAGCTCGTGGCTCCCTCCTCGTCCTTCTCCTACCTCCTTACAGACTTTCCGGTACTGCTCTACGAGTCTCGTTGGTTTACCAGACTCTGTCTTGTCTCGAGGCTTGCATTGATGCTCTCGATACATGAAGATGCCGGAAGAAGTCTGGTGTCTGGACGGCTTGGGAGTACCAAGTACAATAGCTTAGACTCATCTGGCACTTGGGGCGCTTCAAGAGGTAGACGGAAGGTTGTTCCTGTCCCTCCAGCCACACTATAGTACCAGGCCCGAGCACCCTCGAAACAAGTTCCCTTCGAAGGCGAGATAAGCATTTGGATTCCCGATATGAGCTGGTCATAGCCGAACTGTCGAGCGAAGCGATTCGGCATGTATGGCTCAATGGTGCATATGTCCCTTGTCGGAAAAGCATATATACCGGCCGAATATTGAGCACCACCAGAAGGCTCCCTGGGATAACCTCGTGAAATCATCAGGGCCTGCGGAATCGACAAGTAGATCGCCGTAGGATGCACCAGGATCTGGAGGAGGCAACGATTGAGCTGATAGTTTGCCGGGGCTGAAAGACGCTTCCGGATATAATATATGTAAGGATCCTGCCACCTCGAACCCTCCAATCGCTGTATGAAGGGGACGGAGTCCTCCTTCCAACGCACCGCCGTCATCAAAGAGGGGCAGTGCATCACATACCAGGCCATAAGGTATGTGTAAGGCAGCTCAACCCGAGGATTGGGACGCTTCACCACTGGATTCCCCTCTGCGTCCGTGAGCGGCTTTCCCTCGGAATCCACAGTTTTTGGCGGCTCACAAAAGCTTTTAGCCAGCGCCCGCAGCCCGCTCTGAATACCAGCCACCACGGCCGGGAGAAGAGCTATAGGGTTGCCATGGGCCAGAAGCACCGCCGGGTACACCACGTCGGCAACTATAACTTCATGTGGCAGCGTGGGCACCACACAACGCTTTAGCCACAGCATCAGAAAGCCTACCAGCAGCGCCCGATCGGAGATAGGAGTCCGGCTTGGTGGTGGAAGCTTTCGAAAACCAAGTCAGGGTCGAAACCATCTTCGTTCGACTCTGTGGTGTAGAATTTCTCGGACATCTGATCAATCCGGTCTTCGATCTCCCTATCAGAGCTGGGCGTCAATCGGGTGATCAAGTGGTCTTTGGTGTTCACATTGTTGAACAAATAACTGGCCCAAGACAGGTACGTGACCCCCTGCGACCGCCATTTGGTGAGCTGACCGCAGATATGGAAGTGACATAGCACTTCCCAGTAGGTCTCATATATGAGGGGAAACTCCTCCTTCACGTAGCGAAGCTCCACGGCAGTCGGGACATATTCTTCATAGGGCATGTCCCCTGTTACCAGTCCTGAGACCTCGTGCATCTCGTGTAAGGCAAGGCCCATCTCCCCGACTGGAGTAAAGAACGTCCCCGTCAAGGGATTGTAACGTTCTAGAATCCCAAAGAAGTTTTGAGAACTTTGAGGGATCCCCCACTGTACGGCCCTGACCGCCGAGTACAGTCCTACACGCTTCAGCAAATCCCCGAGCTCGGTAAGGACAAAGCCAACCATCCTGCCCCACCAGTAATTCGCTGGGGAATAGATCCACCCATATGCACGGAACGCAACTGGATAGTCACCCTCCGCTGCCATGAACATGTTGAGGAAGGTGGAGCCAATGTGCGGTATCTCTCCAGACGGGATCTCCCTCTTGCGCGATCCAGGGAAAAGGCCGATAACCGACTCGTCATGGCCGTCATGACGGTGCACTTGGTGGTGGGAGCCCAGATCGCCAAGAGTAACCTCAGGAGCATATCGAGCGAGGTCAAACTCCATCTTCCGCGGGACGGACATATGCTGGTAATAAAACATAGGGTACATCCTATCCATGGCCGGGAGAAAGAACCTTCTGCCCCCTATTTGACGGAGCCATGTGTAAGTCCCTTCGTGCACGCGATGGCCGCCATCGTGGATATGATCCCCGAAGAAGAAGGCGGGCTTCTTCAGCTGGATGCCGTCATCCGTGACGAATGCTGCATCGGTCATCAGTACTCGAAGAGTCCTCATCTCGACATTCGAGAGCTTCTTCTCACGAGCCGGCGACTGGTCGGCAGTCACAGGGGCAGTCCTTTGCAGCACAAAGGTCAGGTTCCGGTCAGCTCCACCTACATGCCCAAAATGGCGTATCTTGGGGAGTGAAGTAGCAGGTTGCGGCGCTGCAAAAAGATGAAGACACTAAGTCAGATGCTTTACCAAAAGTAAAGAAAAATACAAAGTGTTCTGCGTCCGAACGCAGAAAAGATACTGGACGCAGGAATCATCAAATCCGCGTCCAGACCCGCAAATCTGCGTCAAGAAGCACAGAACGCAAAGATTGAAGCCACTTATGAAATTCCAAGTACTTGGACTCAGACGCCAGATTCATCAAATTGGCGCCTGATGGCACAGAAACGCAAGGATCAAATCCGCGTTCTGCAAACCAAGACTTGTGGAATTTCAAAGTACTTGGACTCAGACGCCAGATTCATCAAATTGGCGCCTGATGGCACAGAAACGCAAGGATCAAATCCGCGTTCTGCAAACCAAGACGTGGAATTTCAAGTAATTGGACTCAGACGCCAGATTCATCAAATTGGCGCCTGATGGCACAGAAACGCAAGGATCAAATCCGCGTTCTGCAAACCAAGACGTGGAATTTCAAAGTAATTGGACTCAGACGCCAGATTCATCAAATTGGCGCCTGATGACACAGAACGCAAGGATCAAATCCGCGTTCTGCAAACCAAGACGTGGAATTTCAAAAGTACTTGGACTCAGACGCCAGATTTATCAAATTGGCGCCTGATGGCACAGAAACGCAAGGATCAAATCCGCGTTCTGCAAACCAAGACTTGTAAAAAATTCAAAGCACTTGGATTCAGACGCCAGATTCATCAAATTGGCGCCTGATGACACAGAACGCGAAGATCAAATCTGCGTTCTGCAAAGCTGCGTCCAGAGACCTTCACAGTTAGAGAAATTCTAAGTGAAGGACCCGAAGCACAGGGCTCTTGGGCGTCAGATTATCTAATCCGCGCCCCGGTTATCATCCCAAAGACTGCGTCTGGGGAATCAAACACGCTTTTAATAGTTTAAAGTCCTTAAGGGTCAGTTCTGCCTAAGGCATACTACCTTGGAGGCCTTGGAGGACGAAGTCCTGCGCAGAGGAGGAGACGCCCCTCCGGGCCTCGGTGGTGGTCGCCTTTGAGGAGGAGGCGGTCGGCTTGGTCTTTGGTGCCATGGCGAGTTTGGTCTGAAGCTAGAAAAAGGAACAGAGGAAGAGAGTTCTTTTCTAAAATTCTCAGAGCAAGCGAATGCGGGAAGAAGAGGAAGTTCTCCAAACAGTTGCCTTTTATAGGCACGGGGATACGCAGAGATACGCGGCGTGTGACCCAAGGGACGCTGCAGCGAACCGTCGCTTGACGCGTGTAACAAAATCACTGCCGGTGACGAAGATCATGCGTCGCAACCCCGCCGCAAATCAGAAGCCGACACGTGGAGCAGTTCATTTAATGAACCGCGAGATCCGCGCGCCAAAAGGCGAAATTTCGCCGTTTCCCCAGGCCAGCTGGCGGCGTCATCATGACAGCGTAAAGTTCGCACCCAGAAAATGCACCGGACATGCCCCGTCAGCATCTCCAAGAATGCTTTCTGAAGGTCGCGTCCCCTCTAAGGAGTTCGCGTCTGACCAACATCGCGTCTACCCTATAGACGCTGCGTCTTCAAAGTGGCTTCTACTTTTCAAAAGAAGCCTGCATCCAGTCTCCTGCGTCTGCTTTCAAAAAAGAAGCCTGCGTCCAGTCTCCTGCGTCTGCTTTCAAAAAGGAGCCTGCGTCCAGTTTCATGCGTCTGCAAGACAGTTCAACAGTACACTGGCGCCAACAGACAACCAACTACTCCTAGCCAAAAACGCACCCGTGACAGACTAAAAAGCAATTGGGAGGTCTAGGCTGTGTATCTAGACATTCAACACGATCGACTCTGATGGCTTCTAAGAGTTCAACAGTACACTCACGAAGACCAAATTCGGATAAGGTCGAACCCGAAGCATCAACAGTCCGGTCACAAAGGCAAACGCGGTTTGAGTCCAAAGTATTCCGAAATCCGTCCCATTCAACTGCGGAATATCGGAAACTTTGGAGGGGGTTCTGTAGGCTGTCTAAAAATGACTAACCAGGCAAGCCACCAAAGAAGCAGTCTCAAAGACGCAAAGGATTGAAGCCCGCGTCTCAACTTCAAGACGCGTCGGCCTGAAGCCCGCGTCTCAACTTCGGACGCGTCGGCCTGAAGCCCGCGTCTCAACTTCAAGACGCGTCGGCCTGAAGCCCGCGTCTTAAACATCAAAGCGCGTCGGCCCGAAGCCCCGTCTCAATATCAAGGCGCGTTGGCTCGACGCCCGCGTCTCAGCATCCAAGACGCAAGGGACTGAAGCTTGCGTCTCAGCATCCAAGGCGCGTTTAGTCTGAAATCCGCGTCTCAGTTGCAACCGCCCAGATCGTGGGGAGCCAGTTACCGCGCGTATCGCGGTAATGGCCCTCATTCAGGCGCATTTTTAGGGGGCACGATCACCCCCTAAGACCCCTATAAATAGCCCTGTTAGCTATGAACGATGGGTCGAAGATTTGGATTCAGTGGGAGAAGAAGGTCGAGTGATCAATTAAGGTCGGCATTTTTGAATCCAGAGGGTCAGAAGATCAAGGCATCGAGAGAGAGAAGCCCGACGTCAACGACCGAGAGAGAGGAGATTCTTCAACAGGCTTACTGAGTACTAGCCTATCTTCGCCTACCTCCTCTTTGAGAGTTTGGTAGCCGGAGCTGAGTTACTCCCCTACCGGCCGAAGAGAAGACCCCCGACGGTCCAGGACGGTCATCTGGTCAACGAGAACAAGATTCACTCTCCATCGCCACACGAAGAACCCAGATTTAAACAAAGGGAAGATTCAAGCATCCTCCCTCCCTTGTAGTCGGAATATTGTTTTGTTGTAATCTTTCAACTGATTCAAGGAAATTTTACGG
>JAVJIF010034505.1:0-106489 GCA_038442645.1 Agave tequilana
ACTGTAGGCTGTCTAAAAATGACTAACCAGGCAAGCCACCAAAGAAGCAGTCTCAAAGACGCAAAGGATTGAAGCCCGCGTCTCAACTTCAAGACGCGTCGGCCTGAAGCCCGCGTCTCAACTTCGGGACGCGTCGGCCTGAAGCCCGCGTCTCAACTTCAAGACGCGTCGGCCTGAAGCCCGCGTCTTAAACATCAAAGCGCGTCGGCCCGAAGCCCGCGTCTCAATATCAAGGCGCGTTGGCTCGACGCCCGCGTCTCAGCATCCAAGACGCAAGGGACTGAAGCTTGCGTCTCAGCATCCAAGGCGCGTTGAAGCTTGCGTCTCAGCATCCAAGGCGCGTTTAGTCTGAAATCCGCGTCTCAGTTGCAACCGCCCAGATCGTGGGGAGCCAGTTACCGCGCGTATCGCGGGTAATGGCCCTCATTCAGGCGCATTTTTAGGGGGCACGATCACCCCCTAAGACCCCTATAAATAGCCCTGTTAGCTATGAACGATGGGTCGAAGATTTGGATTCAGTGGGAGAAGAAGGTCGAGTGATCAATTAAGGTCGGCATTTTTGAATCCAGAGGGTCAGAAGATCAAGGCATCGAGAGAGAGAAGCCCGACGTCAACGACCGAGAGAGAGGAGATTCTTCAACAGGCTTACTGAGTACTAGCCTATCTTCGCCTACCTCCTCTTTGAGAGTTTGGTAGCCGGAGCTGAGTTACTCCCCTACCGGCCGAAGAGAAGACCCCCGACGGTCCAGGACGGTCATCTGGTCAACGGAGAACAAGATTCACTCTCCATCGCCACACGAAGAACCCAGATTTAAACAAAGGGAAGATTCAAGCATCCTCCCTCCCTTGTAGTCGGAATATTGTTTTGTTGTAATCTTTCAACTGATTCAAGGAAATTTTACGGCAAAATCTCTTTTCCGTACCGAACAAGAGATGGCGACTCCGCTGGGGACTACATTCGTGACCGATGAGCACATCGTGGTGCAGGATGACGTTCTCCGTAAGGGGAAGATGGTCGAATCACTCGTCGTTGAGTTCGACCAGGCGAAGTATGAAGAGTTTCTCTCTTCTGGCTCCAAGAGCCCCAAGACCCGCGTCTGCCGCAGGGTCTCAACGACGCAGCCTCCCGAAGCCCAATCTGTGGCTCAACCAGGCGCTGCTGTCACCCTCTGTGCCGCGCCCAGTTCACGCGTCAACGCCTCCTCGAAGGCCCGCGTAACATCCAACGCCTCTGCTGCGATCAACCGCGACGCGCAGAACCCACGCGCCAACGCCTCTCTGAAGGCCCGCGTGGTCCACGGCACAACTGTTGCTGCGATCGACCGCGTCTCGCACAACGCCCGCGTCTCGCGTGACGCCCGCGTCTTGCAGAACGCCCGCGTCTCGCAGAAACCCCGCGTCAACGTCTCCCAAGAGACCCGCGTGGTGAACAGCCCTGGTTCTTCAAACCAGGAAGTTGTTGGCTTCTCTCCTCCACGACGCAATCGAAATGCCGAGCGTCGACAAAGACGACGCGCGCGTCAACACTCGGTTGGAACCGATGGTTCTCTGACTCGGGTTGGACGCGGCGTTCAATATGATGCCTTGCCCGCACCTCGACCAGTGCAAGAAATCCGCGTTTGGCGACCCAAACGCGAGATTCCTCAAGTTGAGTCTGCTGGAGACCAACTTACCAAACGCCGAAGCGAAGTTTCTGCGTCTCATCAAACGCAGGACGCATGCGTTCCCAGGCGTGGGGCCCAGCAGCCCATTATCTTCCAAGTCCCTCTGCTTCAACGCAGCGGACAACAGTGCGAGAACCGCGTCTCGTCTCAACAGAGACGCCAGACGCGCGAAATCTCCCAACAGTGCGAGGACCGCGTCTCGTCTCAACAGAGACACCAGACGCGCGTGACGCCCCAAGTGTCTCTGCCCCAACGCAGTGGACAACAGTGCGACGACCGCGTCTCGTCTCAACAGAGACGCCAGACGCGCGTAACGTCCCAAGCCTCTCTGCTCCAACGCAGCAGACTGCAACGCGAGGACCGCGTCTCGTCTCAACAGAGACGCCAGACGCGCGTAACGCAACAGTGTGATCTCCGCGTTTCTGAGACTTGCGTCCAGACAGCGCAACACACGACTGCCCCCCGTCTTCGACGCTGTGAGGCCAGTCTATTTAATCCCCCTCCCACGGATTTGAGGGATTATTTGACAAGGAAAAGAAGTGCCAATCAGGCCACTTCTTCTTGCTGCTGTCAACAACTCATCCAGATGCTCTCTGAATGCCATTGCGAATCAGGCGTTCACCAGCCGTCTTTGATTAGACAGCTGACCCTGATTCCCCCGTCAGCTAAAAGAAGACGCTCCCACCGAAGGAGAACCTTCCCTGACGTTGAGTACCCGGAGCTCACTGCATATATGACAAGCAGAAGCAGGGGAAAACAACCTATGGTCAATTCAGAGGGGTCAGACTCTGAGCCAGAAGGGGTGTATCGACACACCCGTACCCGGACTGGAGCCATCACCCCAATTGACTACAGTGCCCTATCCCGCGGCATTAGGGAAGATGATTCTCACTCAGTTGTGATAGAATCATGGACTTCGAATTCTTCCGGTGGAAAGGAGGTTTCCGCCTACATGGCAGATGCTCCTGAGGACACAGCAAATGCTCCCGAGGAGACAACTAAGTACCTGGCCCGGATGCAGAAGCACCAAATGGAAGTACTCTCCTCTCAGCAGAGAACCATTGACGACCTCAAGCATATGCTTGAGAAATTGCTTGACGAGAGGGCAAGATCTCCTCCCAGAAGGCCAAGAGCTAGAAGGGGAAGAGGAGGAAGTCCACCCTCTGATCCTTCCGATGGGACACGACGATCCACTCCTTCGAATGTGTCCAGACCTTCAGCACATGCAGGAAGCGACCCAGATTCGGAGAAGGCTCAAAATCAAAGAATGAGCCTATTGGAGCAACGACTCAATGCCCTTGCTAGTCGTAAAGATCTCCAAGAAGCTGGAGTGGTCCGGCCGTATCCGGCCGAGTGGGACTTAGTCCCGTACCCTCCTAGATTCAAGGCTCCAACTCTCCAAGCATTCGACGGAAAGGGGTCGCCCAACCAGCATATCTACTACTTCAAATCCCAAACTGGGAATGTGGTAGATAACGACGCTATATTGGCGCGACTATTCATTGGCACCCTGAAAGGGTTAGCCTTTGAATGGTTTATGAAACTCCCTGAAGGTTCAATCAAGAACTGGGGCGACCTCGAGAAGCTGTTCCTAACACGCTTCTTCGAGGATGATTCGGAGGTTACCATGCCTACCCTTTTAGCTACCAAGCAACGAAAGGGAGAGTCCGTTAAGTCTTTCGTAGAAAGATTTCGGAACACGGCACTCCGATGTCCGAGCGGCATGACCCAGGCCACCCTGGTGGAAACATGTCGCCACAATCTCCAAACTTCACTCCTTGCTCAAATAGGAGTAGCAGAAAGCCGCACCTGGAAACAGTTAGTCCAGCAAGGTGAACAGGCTGAAGAGATTGTCGCCCGCGTCAGAGCGGAAGAAGGCAAGCCCAGGCCAGAGAGGTCGACAAGGCGTGCACCAAACACATCCCTCCAAACCAAACGGAAGGATAACTTGGCAACGGAGACCAAATCTCCCGTCAAGCCTCAACCAGGCAGAGCAGGTGGCTCTTCCAGCCAACCCCGCGCCAACAAACAATATTCCTTCAAGGAGGAACATGTCGACTCGCTCTTCAAATTACTCAACAAGAGCAATCGACTGAAGCTCCCTGAAATCAGGCGCCCAGAAGAAGTCGGCAAGACCGACAACCCCAACTACTGCCTGTACCATAGGATGCTCGGGCACCCTACCAAGAGCTGCTACATCTTCAAGGACGTCCTTCAAGCCCTAATTGACGCGGAGGTATTAAAACTCCGACCGGAGCAGAAACAGAGGGCGGCCAACATGACGTCGGCACTCCACTTCGGGACACGACCCCCGATGCCCGTGGGAGTGATATCTGTCCCGAAAGGAGAATTGAGAGTGGTCAATACAGACCCTCATCAGCAGCAGGAGAAGGGCTTGGTCCCGGTCCCTACGCCTGAAGGAGGAATCATGTGGGTCCACCCTGACCTCGTTGACGAGCAGCAATGGACAACTGTGACCAACAGGAAGTCCAAAGGCAAGGGGAAGGCATCATCTTGCCACGTGATCTGCGCTTCTTCCCGGGAAGCAGACGCTGATGTTCCTTCGCTGACCGACTCAGAAGAGGAAACAATAGTCCTGGCGGCAGAGCCCAACCAACCGACAGCAGGCACCCGTTCAGGGCAGGCGTACTTGAAGCAGTACGGCGAAAAGGCGGTGGTCCCTCCTCAACCAGCTGTAGAGCCAGCTCAGCCCTCCACAAAACCACCCGTGGAGAAACAGAAAGAAACTCGGTTTTCTCGGGTTCTTTCAAGAAGTGCAGCGGAAGGATCTTCGACACCTTCGACACCTTACCGCTTCGATGTGCTGGCTCAGTTAGCCAACATCCCGGCACGCATTACCTTGTATGAGCTCCTGAGGCTATCCAAGTCAACCAGAGAGGCTCTACAAGAAGCCCTGACAAACGCTGAGGTCTTTCTGACCCACGTACCGAGAGAGAAAGATGTAGAGGATTGCCTCCACACCTCTCCAAATGTTCCCTGCATTTCCTTCACAGCAGACGACATGCAGGTTAAAGGAAAGCATGACCGACCCTTATACTTCACGGGGTATATTGGGTCATCCGAGGTGAACCGCATCCAGGTAGACCCAGGGTCCGCACTGAGCATCGTACCTCGCCGAGTCATGCAATTTCTTGGCATTCCCGCCCATCGTCTGAGCCCAACCCAGACGACTATTTATGGGTTTAATGCCAACAGCTCCCGCCCGATGGGGAAGATCAAGCTCAAATGCCGGATCGGGAGCCTCAAATCGGAAGTGACGTGTTATGTCATTGACGCTGACACTTCCTACAACCTGTTGCTGGGACGACCATGGATCCACCAAAACTCCATCGTCCCCTCCACTCTCCATCAAGTCATGAAATACATTGACGAGAGCGGACAGGTTCGAACGTTGATCGCCGAAAGGCATCCGTTCAAAGGGGTCGAGAACTATTTCACGGATTCCCTCTTATATGAGGAGAATAATGGAACCCCGCAACCAGAGGAGCCAGACTCTGGTAATGAAGCTGACACCGAGCCCGAAGAAGAAGAGTGCCTGTGGGAGTTAGAACCACTTGTAAAGAGCACTAATAAGCTCGATGTTGATACCACCGACGATGCAGGCGGTTGGTATATTAATGAAGACTTAGATTTCGCGTATTTTCCTGTGTATGAATCTGAGTCAATACCGTCGGATACTAGTACCGACATGGGCGAGGATGTATGGTCGGCAATGAATGCTCTGACATCATTGCATGTACCTATAAAATCATCCTTCGGGACGTACCATGATGATGGTGACGCGCAAGGATCTTCATTTATGGTTCCAGCCAGACAAAAGGGCCAGAGACCTATCCTCTTTGGACGAATCATGTCTGAACCAACGCCCCATGAAGAATCAGAAGGCGAGGATGAATCCCCCCAGTTCAATCATTATGAACCGAGAACGCTCAAGATGATGAAGCGTATGGGGTACGATCTAATCAACAGGCCCGGGTTAAACTTCGGCAAAGGAAGGAGATCATTGCTTCGATCTTTTGTACCAAAAGGGAAAACACCTGACTATTATCATCAGACCCGCCGGGGGTTGGGCTATGTATCAACTCCAGTGCCGTCAGCCTCTGATTCTGAGGAACCATCAGGCCATGATCACTCTTCAGACACGTCATCGTGGGAATCAGATGTCAGTATTGGCAACATCTTCAAAGGGCTTTCAGTAAACATGGTTTCAACAAGCCATCTGGAAGACGAAGACGAAGAAATGACCCAGTCGGATACAGACCCCTGGATCAAACACCTGAATGCTCTCTGGGATATCCGCTTCGAACAGCGTGAGCCACCCACAGAAGACAAAGTTGTTCAGATCAACCTAGGAGATGATGCTAATCCTAAGCCCATCTTCATAAGTGACGGCCTGTCACCATCAGAGAAGAAGGATCTAATATCTCTTATACAAGAATATATAGACGTCTTCGCCTGGAATTATGAGGACATGCCTGGACTTGATCCTCAAGTGGCTATGCACCGCCTCAACATCAGTCCAGATGTAAAACCCGTCAAGCAACAGCAGCGACGGTTTCGTCCCGAAATAATGGAGGCCATTCAATCAGAAGTCAAGAAGCTTATTGACTCCGGCTTCATCAGGGAGGAACAACATCCCGACTGGGTAGCTAACATTGTCCCCGTTGCTAAGAAAAACGGGAAGATCCGGATCTGCATCGACTTCCGCGATCTAAACGAGGCCTGCCCCAAAGACGAGTTCCCATTGCCAATCACAGATGTCATGATTGACAATACCTGCGGATTCGAGCGAATGTCCTTCATGGACGGATTCTCAGGATACAATCAAATCAAGATGTACCCTGACGACGAAAAGCATACCTCCTTCAGGACACCTCTAGGAGTATACTGCTACACCGTCATGCCCTTCGGTCTAAAGAATGCAGGGGCAACATACCAAAGGGCCATGAATACCATTTTCCATCAGCAGATACGCAAAACGGTGGAATGTTATGTCGACGACATCGCGGTGAAAAGTCGCATTAAAGGAGATCACATAGCTGATCTGAAGATGGTCTTCGATATCATGCGGGCTCATCAATTGAAGATGAACCCCACCAAGTCCTTCCTGGGGGTAGCCAGCGGAAAATTCCTAGGGTTTGTTGTAACCTCTACCGGAATTCATTTGGATCCGGAGAAGGTTCGCGCCATTCAGGAAATGCAACCTCCAAGAAGCCTCAGGGAGCTCAGAGGATTGCAAGGACGACTGGCATACATCCGCAGATTTATTTCAAATCTCTCCGGAAGATGCCAACCCTTCGCTAAGCTGATGAAGAAGGGAGTCTCGTTCATATGGGACGACGCTTGCCAACAAGCATTCGAGGAGATCAAACGATACCTCACCCAACCACCAGTACTTGCAGCTCCGGTATCCGGAAAGCCCTTCCTGGTGTACGTCCGATCGATGGATCATTCTTTGGGAGCTCTACTAGCTCAGAATGATGACCAAGGACGAGAACAAGCAATCTACTACCTCAGTAGAACAATGATCGGGGCCGAACATCGGTACAACCCGATCGAGAAGGAGTGTTTGGCCTTGGTGTTCGCTATTCAGAAAATGCGACACTATCTGGTAGGCCAAACCATAAATGTCATATCAAAAGTCAACCCCCTGAGGTTGCTTATGACAAAGCCTTCATCATTGAATGGCCGGCTGGCGAAATGGGCTATATTGCTCTCTCAATATGAGATGCACTTCCTGCCACAGAAGGCCATTAAAGGACAAGCGGTGGCGGACTTCTTAGCTGAACACCCAGATCCGAGGGCAGCCAAACTTTATGAGGATCTCCCAGATGAGGTCGCCGAAGTATGCCTAACCCAGACATCGTTTGAAGGACAAGTATGGCAACTTTTCTTCGATGGTGCATCAAGGGCAAGCCCCAAGGGACACACAGTAGCGGGGGTAGGAGTGGTACTCGTCTCCCCACAAAACTACGTGATCCCCCGAGCTATCTCGTTAACCGAGCCCTGTTCCAACAATGTGGCGGAATACAACGCTCTCCTGATTGGGATGCAATTCGCCGATGAGATTGGCGTTAAAAATCTCGAGGCATACGGTGACTCCAAACTCATCGTCAGCCAAGTTCGCGGAGAGTATGAGGTCAGACATGAAGATCTAGTACCCTACTACGACGCGACAATCCACATGGCGGAGAAGTTTTCAAACTTCTACATCGACCATGTGCCGCGAAGCCAAAATGCGCATGCAGATGCCCTCGCATCTCTCGCAGCTTCCCTAGCTCTCCCAGCTGGAGCAATGGAGAAAGTATTCGTCTATAGCCACGACCTATACTGTCCAAGAATCCCCCCCGGAGACTACCCAGGGTCAACAGGAGATCGTCGCGGTAAAGAGACACTTGAAGTGTCAACCGATCCAGAGCTTAAAGACTGGCGATTCCCCTATATTGATTATGTCTTATACGGCATCCTGCCTGAAGACACCAAAGAGGCGGCCGCCATTCGGAGGAAAGCCCCCAAATTCTACTATAATGCGATCACGCGAACACTCTATCGTCGATCGCATGACGGGATCCTACTCCGGTGCCTCTCATCAAAAGAGGCCCGCGAAATGTTGAAAGAAGCCCACGATGGCACATGTGGAGCTCATCAACCTGGTCCGAAGCTGGCAAACAGACTCCAAAGATTGGGGTACTACTGGCCCAAGATGGTCGCCGACGCCATCTCCCTCGCTAAGAGATGTCACGCCTGTCAAATACATGGCGATTTCATCCATCAAGCACCAGGGTATCTCCACTCTACGACCTCTACTTGGCCGTTCGAAATGTGGGGGATGGACGTGGTTGGCCCCATCAGCCCACCATCGTCGAAAGGACATCGGTTCATTCTAGCAATAACCGATTACTTCTCCAAGTGGGCCGAAGCTGTTCCTCTAAAAGAGGTAAAATCGTCTAACGTGATCAAGTTCGTGAAACATCACGTTATCTATCGCTTTGGTGTGCCTCGGCGGATCGTCCATGACAATGGACCCCAGTTCATCAGCCAGGCTTTCCAGAGATTCTGTGCCAAGTTCAGAATCCAGAGTGTGTCTTCAACGGCATACTATCCTCCCGCCAACGGCCTCGCGGAAGCTTTCAATAAGACTATTGGCAAGCTTCTTAAGAAATTCGTCTCGAAAAGTCAACGAGACTGGGACGATAAGCTGGGTGAATGCTTATGGGCATATCGCACGACCGTGCGAACCCCAACTAAAGCCACGCCATTTTCCTTGGTGTACGGATGTGAAGCTGTCCTCCCACTGGAAATCCAAATTCCATCTCTACGCGTCGCCCTGACCGCCGAGATGACAACAGAGGAGAAGCATCGACAGCGACTCCAAGAACTGGAGGCCTTAGACGACAAGCGTCTGCAGGCCCAGCAGCAGATCGAGCTTTATCAAGCTCGCATCACCAGAGCCTTCAACAAGAAAGTCAAGACGCGAACTTTCAAGAAAGGCGACCTTGTCTTAGCCGTCCGGAGACCCATGGTCATGACGCACAAGACGAAAGGAAAATTCCAACCCAAATGGGAAGGACCGTTTGTAGTAGAGTCAGTCTACTCAAATGGATCGTATCGCCTCATAACCTCAAATGGCGATACACTCATGATGCCAATCAATGGCAAATTCCTGAAGAAATACTATCCCTAGATGGCATTCTTCCACCGATCAAGTTAAAAATACACCTCTGATCAAAAACATCCGACGCCTTCGACGGCTAAGGATAGAGGAAAAGGTTGGCATCTAAGCCCAACATAAATCCTCGACAACTCATCATGCTGAGGGGAATAGCATGGCTAGCCCAACCCAAACGGTAGTTGGTAAAGGCACATCAAATCCGTTGAGAGCTGAGGGTTTGCTAAAAATCCTGCCGATCAAGTTAATACCACACCTCTGATCAAACATCCAACGCCTTCGACGGCTAAGGATAGAGGAAAACGTTGGCATCTAAGCCCAACATAAGTCCTCGACAACTCATCATGCTGAGGGGAATAGCATGACTAGCCCAACTCAAACGGTAGTTGGTAAAGGCACCTCAAATCCGTTGACAGCTGAGGGTTTGCTAAAAATCCTAAGTGGACCTGATTCCACTCTCTCCTCCAAAATCTCTTACCAATTCTCATCCATAGAATGGTAGGACCACAAAATGCAAACATTACTACGTTAAACACTATACCTCTGGTAATGAATACTCCTTGTCGAGTACAAGCCCCGCTTGTTACCTCTACATAGAGCAGCAAACTTCAAAATTGCCAAGTTAACACTATACCTCTGGCATTTCAAATCCCACTTGTCAATTCTCATCAATAGAATGACAGGTCCTCAAATTGCTCCTATCAAGAGCCAATTCTTGTCAAGTTAATATCACACTTCTGACAAACTACTGTTTAAGTTAACATTACACCTCTAAGCAGTATATCAGGTGCCCGTCAAGTTAATATTACACCTCTGACAGTCACCCTTTCTTCAGACTTCCATATCGAAGCTGAAATGGACGATGCCAAGTTAACACTACACTTCTAGCATCTGAGTCATTGCTAAGTTCAACAATACACCTATGGCTATGACCTTTCCTCGACTTCCTTAAGCCGAGACGAACGATGCCAAGTTAACACTACACTTCTAGCATCCGAGTCATTGCTAAGTTCAACAATACACCTATGGCTATGACCTTTCCTCGACTTCTTCAAGCCGAGACGACTAATGCCAAGTTCAACATTACACCTCTAGCATTACCCTCACTGTTAAGTTAAACATCACACCTATGACAGTGACACCCTCAGTTTTCCCTTATAAAACTGAGATGTCGATGAGTTAAGTTAATATCACACCTCTAACTCATGTCCTTGTCAAGTTAACATTACACTTCTGACAAGACTATTTCCAACCCGTTAAGTTAATATCACACCTCTAACGGTAAGGACTTCCCTAGATTCCCCCGCGAGTCTAGTTTCATTTGATATTCTCCCCAACAGAATATCGAATTCATTTTGGAGGAATTGTTGGTTAACATTACACCAATAAACAATGTTTCCATCAACATCCCCAGCTGATCTGAAATCAAGTTAAGCACAAATCCTTGATAAAAGTTCATCTTTCCTGGGGGTACGAACTCCACCTGTCACTTCCTTCCACAAAGTGGCTGGTCCACCAAAAATCACCTCTGTCAAGTTAAGCTTACACCTCTGACAGTGTCATGAAAGTTCTTGGAACAAGATCTTTCCTCAATACTTTTGACTTATTAAGATTATGATTATAATTTTGATAAAGATCAAAAGACTTCCTTGCTCCTACATGTCCAACCAAAGGCAAAGAGTTCGAGACAAAAGAAGTAAAAAGGAGGGTGTCACTTTTATTTATATCCAAAAATATGAAAGTGATACAAAAACGCTCTCTTATACAAATAAGATTGAGCGTTACAAAAAAAAAAAAGGGAGGAGAAGGCTAAAAATCTCGATCTGGTAGGGAACGGATGCGCTCCCTGAGACGATGCATCTCATGCTGACGTGCCTTCTCAGCCTCCATCATCGCCTGGACCCGCAGCTCCTCTTCAGATAGGCAGGGTTTTTCAGCCAGCTGGGCTCGCAAAGTCTCCAATCTGGAGAGATGAACAGACTGGCTCTCTTCAGCCCGTACCCTTGCAGCCTTCTGCTCCTCTAGCTTCTTCTGGAGGGCGACGAGCTTCTCTTCATTGACAGCTAGCATGGCTTTGGCCTTAGCAATGGCAGCCCGAGCGTTGGTAATAGCCAGCTCTGTGTTCTGCATGATAAGCTCAGTATCCCCTGAGTCTTCAATCAGCCTTTGGCATTCAGCCTGGGAACGCTCAAGGTTGCTGACCTCTTCGGCAATTTGTACTTCCACTTCCTGTCGCTCTTGCCTTTGGGCAGAAAGGAGGCTATCCAGGATGACTTGGGTTTCGTGGAGGGAGTCAGCTTCGTCTAAAGACTTCAGCTCTTTCAGGTCACTCTCCAACTGATCCACCACCCGCATACATGCCTGAGCAAGAGGAAGGCCCCCGACTAGCTCGATGTTCTCGGCCACATTCCCGAGAAATCTCCGGGCAAAGTCAAAAGAACGACGCCCAGAAAGGATAAAGTCGATGCACGATCGCATCGCTTCAAAGAACTGCCGCACCGTACTGCGCGTCAGGAAGTCCATGCTGTCATCACCCGGAACGCTCCCCGACCCCCTTTCTATCTCGGAAGAAGGGGTGTAGGCCGGCTCTTTTTGTACAGAAGTCATGCTGACTGTCGATACGGCAAGAGCGGAACCAGCCACTGGTGCTTCCGGAGGTGCTATCCCTGCTGGAACTTCCGCGACCAATGATAGAGTGGCAAGCACGATTTCCTCAGAAGCTTCATTTGAAGCTTGGGCTGTGCAATCTCCTGGGAGTGGACCTGCCATTGGACCCTCCACCCGAGCCTTCTTGACCTCAGTAGTGGCTTCCTCCTCTGGTAGAGTGGAAGGCTCCCCAGTACCAGCAGCTGCCCCCTCTGAGGGCATCTCAGCAGCTGAGGTCTCAATTCCCTGTGGCCGAGTCAACTCTCTCACCATCTCCTCAATATGCGAGGAGGTTGTAGCCTCGGCATTTCCGGTTGGCCCTGCAATATAAAATGAAGAATGTCAAGACATCTTCTTCAACATGTAAAGAAAAATTGGACAGGAGGTGGAAAGGGTACCTTCAACAGGAATAGCCGCCACTGGTGGTGCAGATGATGACTCGCCCACATACATTTCCTCCTCTGAGACATGGAAGAACTTGCTTTGATCAGGAGGAGCGGGTTCCTCGCTATAGTCGACTTTGTCCTCAAAGAGGCTTTCCCCTGAGAGCGAAGAAGACGACAGCTCAGGAAGCTCCGTAATCGGAGCCTTGCCTCCAATCACCCCAGTAGTAGGACTAGGGTCGACGGCCCTGGAACTAGAGATGAAGACGCCTGGAGACCCCAACTGCTGTGCCTCATCTCTCCCTTCATTAGCAGAAGGAGGTTTGAGCTGAGCTGAGGTTTCCGGAAGTTCAACATCTTCATCGCCCATTATGTCAATCTCCGGGGATTCGGCATCAGCAGCAATAACGGGTTGTTCGATGAACTCCCCTTCCTCCACAGCCTCGCGGTGCGACCTAGGAGCACGAACTAAAGGGAGGAAATCTTCCTCTTCCGGAGGTTCCTCAACTCTGACGACGTCTTCAGGAGGGGCCTCAACTCCAGCAGAGATAGCTCCGGATTGAGAGACTTCAGCCGCCAAGTCCCTCCTAACCTTCTTCGGGGCAGGCTCAATAACAGAAGTAGAGCGGTGATGACGCTTACTCGCCAACTGCTTAGACCTCTTTGCTGGTGGCTCCGCCCTCGTTGCTGGAGGCTCCTCTCTCGTCGCTGATGGCTCCGCCCTCGTTACTGACGGCTCATTCTTCGCTCGTGGCTCTGCCCTTGGCGGTCGTGGCTCTGTAGCTCGTGGCTCCCTCCTCGTCCTTCTCCCGACCTCCTTACAGACTTTCCGGTACTGCTCTACGAGTCTCGTTGGTTTACCAGACTCTGTCCTTGTCTCGAGGCTTGCATTGATGCTCTCGATACATGAAGATGCCGGAAGAAAGTCTGGTGTCTGGACGGCTTGGGAGTACCAAGTACAATAGCTTAGACTCATCTGGCACTTGGGCGCTTCAAGAGGTAGACGGAAGGTTGTTCCTGTCCCTCCAGCCACACTATAGTACCAGGCCCGAGCACCCTCGAACAAGTTCCCTTCGAAGGCGAGATAAGCATTTGGATTCCCGATATAGAGCTGGTCATAGCCGAACTGTCGAGCGAAGCGATTCGGCATGTATGGCTCAATGGTGCATGATGTCCCTTGTCGGAAAAGCATATACCCGGGCCGAATATTGAGCAACCACCAGAAGGCTCCCTGGGATAACCTCGTGAAATCATCAGGGCCTGCGGAATCGACAAGTAGATCGCCGTAGGATGCACCAGGGATCTGGAGGAGGCAACGATTGAGCTGATAGTTTGCCGGGGCTGAAAGACGCTTCCGGATATAATATATGTAAGGATCCTGCCACCTCGAACCCTCCAATCGCTGTATGAAGGGGACGGAGTCCTCCTTCCAACGCACCGCCGTCATCAAAGAGGGGCAGTGCATCACATACCAGGCCATAAGGTATGTGTAAGGCAGCTCAACCCGAGGATTGGGACGCTTCACCACTGGATTCCCCTCTGCGTCCGTGAGCGGCTTTCCCTCGGAATCCACAGTTTTTGGCGGCTCACAAAAGCTTTTAGCCAGCGCCCGCAGCCCGCTCTGAATACCAGCCACCACGGCCGGGAGAAGAGCTATAGGGTTGCCATGGGCCAGAAGCACCGCCGGGTACACCACGTCGGCAACTATAACTTCATGTGGCAGCGTGGGCACCACACAACGCTTTAGCCACAGCATCAGAAAGCCTGCCAGCAGCGCCCGATCGGAGATAGGAGTCCGGGCTTGGTGGTGGAAGCTTTCGAAAACCAAGTCAGGGTCGAAACCATCTTCGTTCGACTCTGTGGTGTAGAATTTCTCGGACATCTGATCAATCCGGTCTTCGATCTCCCTATCAGAGCTGGGCGTCAATCGGGTGATCAAGTGGTCTTTGGTGTTCACATTGTTGAACAAATAACTGGCCCAAGACAGGTACGTGACCCCCTGCGACCGCCATTTGGTGAGCTGACCGCAGATATGGAAGTGACATAGCACTTCCCAGTAGGTCTCATATATGAGGGGAAACTCCTCCTTCACGTAGCGAAGCTCCACGGCAGTCGGGACATATTCTTCATAGGGCATGTCCCCTGTTACCAGTCCTGAGACCTCGTGCATCTCGTGTAAGGCAAGGCCCATCTCCCCGACTGGAGTAAAGAACGTCCCCGTCAAGGGATTGTAACGTTCTAGGATCCCAAAGAAGTTTTGAGAACTTTGAGGGATCCCCCACTGTACGGCCCTGACCGCCGAGTACAGTCCTACACGCTTCAGCAAATCCCCGAGCTCGGTAAGGACAAAGCCAACCATCCTGCCCCACCAGTAATTCGCTGGGGAATAGATCCACCCATATGCACGGAACGCAACTGGATAGTCACCCTCCGCTGCCATGAACATGTTGAGGAAGGTGGAGCCAATGTGCGGTATCTCTCCAGACGGGATCTCCCTCTTGCGCGATCCAGGGAAAAGGCCGATAACCGACTCGTCATGGCCGTCATGACGGTGCACTTGGTGGTGGGAGCCCAGATCGCCAAGAGTAACCTCAGGAGCATATCGAGCGAGGTCAAACTCCATCTTCCGCGGGACGGACATATGCTGGTAATAAAACATAGGGTACATCCTATCCATGGCCGGGAGAAAGAACCTTCTGCCCCCTATTTGACGGAGCCATGTGTAAGTCCCTTCGTGCACGCGATGGCCGCCATCGTGGATATGATCCCCGAAGAAGAAGGCGGGCTTCTTCAGCTGGATGCCGTCATCCGTGACGAATGCTGCATCGGTCATCAGTACTCGAAGAGTCCTCATCTCGACATTCGAGAGCTTCTTCTCACGAGCCGGCGACTGGTCGGCAGTCACAGGGGCAGTCCTTTGCAGCACAAAGGTCAGGTTCCGGTCAGCTCCACCTACATGCCCAAAATGGCGTATCTTGGGGAGTGAAGTAGCAGGTTGCGGCGCTGCAAAAAGATGAAGACACTAAGTCAGATGCTTTACCAAAAGTAAAGAAAAATACAAAGTGTTCTGCGTCCGAACGCAGAAAAGATACTGGACGCAGGAATCATCAAATCCGCGTCCAGACCCGCAAATCTGCGTCAAGAAGCACAGAACGCAAAGATTGAAGCCACTTATGAAATTCCAAGTACTTGGACTCAGACGCCAGATTCATCAAATTGGCGCCTGATGGCACAGAAACGCAAGGATCAAATCCGCGTTCTGCAAACCAAGACTTGTGGAATTTCAAAGTACTTGGACTCAGACGCCAGATTCATCAAATTGGCGCCTGATGGCACAGAAACGCAAGGATCAAATCCGCGTTCTGCAAACCAAGACTTGTGGAATTTCAAAGTACTTGGACTCAGACGCCAGATTCATCAAATTGGCGCCTGATGGCACAGAAACGCAAGGATCAAATCCGCGTTCTGCAAACCAAGACTTGTGGAATTTCAAAGTAATTGGACTCAGACGCCAGATTCATCAAATTGGCGCCTGATGACACAGAACGCAAGGATCAAATCCGCGTTCTGCAAACCAAGACGTGGAATTTCAAAAGTACTTGGACTCAGACGCCAGATTCATCAAATTGGCGCCTGATGGCACAGAAACGCAAGGATCAAATCCGCGTTCTGCAAACCAAGACTTGTAAAAAATTCAAAGCACTTGGATTCAGACGCCAGATTCATCAAATTGGCGCCTGATGACACAGAACGCGAAGATCAAATCTGCGTTCTGCAAAGCTGCGTCCAGAGACCTTCACAGTTAGAGAAATTCTAAGTGAAGGACCCGAAGCACAGGGCTCTTGGGCGTCAGATTATCTAATCCGCGCCCCGGTTATCATCCCAAAGACTGCGTCTGGGGAATCAAACACGCTTTTAATAGTTTAAAGTCCTTAAGGGTCAGTTCTGCCTAAGGCATACTACCTTGGAGGCCTTGGAGGACGAAGTCCTGCGCAGAGGAGGAGACGCCCCTCCGGGCCTCGGTGGTGGTCGCCTTTGAGGAGGAGGCGGTCGGCTTGGTCTTTGGTGCCATGGCGAGTTTGGTCTGAAGCTAGAAAAAGGAACAGAGGAAGAGAGTTCTTTTCTAAAATTCTCAGAGCAAGCGAATGCGGGGAAGAAGAGGAAGTTCTCCAAACAGTTGCCTTTTATAGGCACGGGGATACGCAGAGATACGCGGCGCGTGACCCAAGGGACGCTGCAGCGAACCGTCGCTTGACGCGTGTAACAAAATCACTGCCGGTGACGAAGATCATGCGTCGCAACCCCGCCGCGAATCAGAAGCCGACACGTGGAGCAGTTCATTTAATGAACCGCGAGATCCGCGCGCCAAAAGGCGAAATTTCGCCGTTTCCCCAGGCCAGCTGGCGGCGTCATCATGACAGCGTAAAGTTCGCGCCCAGAAAACGCACCGGACATGCCCCGTCAGCATCTCCAAGAATGCTTTCTGAAGGTCGCGTCCCCTCTAAGGAGTTCGCGTCTGACCAACATCGCGTCTACCCTATAGACGCTGCGTCTTCAAAGTGGCTTCTACTTTTCAAAAAGAAGCCTGCGTCCAGTCTCCTGCGTCTGCTTTCAAAAAAGAAGCCTGCGTCCAGTCTCCTGCGTCTGCTTTCAAAAAGGAGCCTGCGTCCAGTTTCATGCGTCTGCAAGACAGTTCAACAGTACACTGGCGCCAACAGACAACCAACTACTCCTAGCCAAAAACGCACCCGTGACAGACTAAAAAGCAATTGGGGAGGTCTAGGCTGTGTATCTAGACATTCAACACGATCGACTCTGATGGCTTCTAAGAGTTCAACAGTACACTCACGAAGACCAAATTCGGATAAGGTCGAACCCGAAGCATCAACAGTCCGGTCACAAAGGCAAACGCGGTTTGAGTCCAAAGTATTCCGAAATCCGTCCCATTCAACTGCGGAATATCGGAAACTTTGGAGGGGGTTCTGTAGGCTGTCTAAAAATGACTAACCAGGCAAGCCACCAAAGAAGCAGTCTCAAAGACGCAAAGGATTGAAGCCCGCGTCTCAACTTCAAGACGCGTCGGCCTGAAGCCCGCGTCTCAACTTCGGGACGCGTCGGCCTGAAGCCCGCGTCTCAACTTCAAGACGCGTCGGCCTGAAGCCCGCGTCTTAAACATCAAAGCGCGTCGGCCCGAAGCCCGCGTCTCAATATCAAGGCGCGTTGGCTCGACGCCCGCGTCTCAGCATCCAAGACGCAAGGGACTGAAGCTTGCGTCTCAGCATCCAAGGCGCGTCCGGCCTGAAGCTTGCGTCTCAGCATCCAAGGCGCGTTTAGTCTGAAATCCGCGTCTCAGTTGCAACCGCCCAGATCGTGGGGAGCCAGTTACCGCGCGTATCGCGGGTAATGGCCCTCATTCAGGCGCATTTTTAGGGGGCACGATCACCCCCTAAGACCCCTATAAATAGCCCTGTTAGCTATGAACGATGGGTCGAAGATTTGGATTCAGTGGGAGAAGAAGGTCGAGTGATCAATTAAGGTCGGCATTTTTGAATCCAGAGGGTCAGAAGATCAAGGCATCGAGAGAGAGAAGCCCGACGTCAACGACCGAGAGAGAGGAGATTCTTCAACAGGCTTACTGAGTACTAGCCTATCTTCGCCTACCTCCTCTTTGAGAGTTTGGTAGCCGGAGCTGAGTTACTCCCCTACCGGCCGAAGAGAAGACCCCCGACGGTCCAGGACGGTCATCTGGTCAACGGAGAACAAGATTCACTCTCCATCGCCACACGAAGAACCCAGATTTAAACAAAGGGAAGATTCAAGCATCCTCCCTCCCTTGTAGTCGGAATATTGTTTTGTTGTAATCTTTCAACTGATTCAAGGAAATTTTACGGCAAAATCTCTTTTCCGTACCGAACAGAGTGGCCACTCGGAGTACACCGATTCTACTTTGTTGTCGAAGCGGAAGTCTTCCTAAAGTATTCTTAGATGTAAACCTTGATGGCGGAGCGAGTCTGAGAAAGCAACTCCGGGCATGAAGTAAGTCTCATTCCAGACCGAAAGATGTCCAGTTTATATAGTAAAGTTGTTATGCGTCCTTGAACGATGTGCTTGAAGCAATATATGACATATTCAAGTGAGAATCTCAAAGCCAGTTGCCCTCAGGAACAACATTTGAAGAACTCTATTGCGCACCAACTAGATTCTCCGGTGATCTCATTGATCTTATCAGGCAAGTGACATCCTCGGTCTGGCACAAGACAAAGCTCTTCTTACTACCAGGACACACTCTAGTTAACCCTCTTTAACTTGGTGATCTTTCATTTTTGTCATATCCCAAATTAACTACAAGAGAGCTTATTTATAGGACTCTTCTAGAAACTCAAGGATCATAATCTCTTAATGAGGGTAGCTTAAGGGTCTTGTCTAGATTCAAAGAATTTAACCCAAGAGTCATCAACTCAAAATGAGAAAGTCCAAAGGTTATGTTCTTATTCAATGAATGTAGCCCAAGGGTCATTAACCCCTTTAATGAGAGAAGTCCAAAGAGTTATCAACTCATAATTAGGAAATTTGGAGAGCCTTGTGTACAAATTCAATATTGAAATCCAAGAGTCTTGATAGCATTGACCAAACACAGCCCATGTCCAACTAGTTTGCACTTATGGGGAATTATCAGTTAAAACCATTTTAGTGTGACAAAAATTAAATGTTACCAATGTATGTATAGTTTGAACATTATTTTTGTTTTGAGAAACTAACTTTACACAAAACATCTAACAATCCCCCACAAGTTTACAAACTATCAATAAAGTTATAATCAATGTGCGTAAGGTAGCTGTCACAATGACTTGAATTCCCTTTAGATCGACTGAATAGAAGATAGGTATGTTGTGAACTTAGTCTTAAACCAGCACTTTTCTCACAATCCAATGATCAAAGAAGATTAAAAACCTAATTGTAGTAGTCATCACTTTGAACCACAACTTTTCCTGAGTGCTTGCACATTTATAACTATGTCCTGATTTCTGCGAAGGCTCTAGGTACCTTTTATGAGTTCCCATAAGAAACGGCCAAATCTCCACCCTAGCTTAAGTGAGTTATTTATGTGTGTTTCCTACCCAACACCCTACATCTGAAATGCTTTGGACTCATTAAAGCTTAAAAGCTATCCTTTCAAATGGTAGGAAATATGCAGGCAAGTCTTACTTAATTTTGAACCATTATTAGTAGCATGAGCTTTGAACTAATAACTTGATATAAATGGTAAATGTACATAAGACATAATGATTTGAGACCTATTCTAGCGAAAATCCTTTTGCCTATTTTTTTTTTAAGCCTTTAATCAAAGGATCTACAACATTTTCTGAAGACCGGACGTCAATCACCTAGATGACTTCATGACAGATAAGCTCGTTCAAATAGTCATGCTTTAGATGAATGGTCTGCTTCTTTTCATTGAATAATGAGTTTGCTGTCATAGCACTTGATACTTGATTATCATAATAGGTGATAATTGCACCATGCAATTCTTTCAAAGGAATGTCTCGGAGAAAAAAACTGAGCCATTCAGCCTCATATTCTGCAACAGTTAATACAAAGAACTCAGACTCCCTTGATAATTGTGCAATCAGAGTTTGTTTCTTAGACTTCAATGAAATGACAGCTCCTCCCATGGTGAAGACAAAGCCTTCAGTAGATCTGCACTCATCTAGTCCCGATCACCATTGTGCATCTGAGAAGCCTCCGATCACAGCTGGACATCCAGTGTAGAGCATGACCAGATTTATAGTTCCCTTCAAGTACTTACTAAACTCTGAACAACATCTCAGTGAGGCTTTCAAGGATTGCTTGTAAACCTGTTAAGCATTCCAACAGAGAATGCTATGCCTGGCCTTGTGCAGCTCATTGCGTACATAAGACTACCAATAATCCTTGAGTACTCTAGTTACCTTACTGGTATTCCCGTGTTGGGTCAAACTTCCTACTGTAGTTATATGACACGGATAACTCTAACATGCCAAAGTAGTCATACTTCTTGAACATATTCCCTATGTAATGGGATTGAGATAAATCAATTCCATCTTTTCTGTACAAGATCTTAATTTCGAGAATCACATCCGCATCCCCAACGTCCTTCTTGCTGAACTGGGCCGAAATAAATTTTCTAGTAGATTTCACTATTTCCAAGTTGGTCCCGACGATGAGCATGTCATCTACATAAAGGCATATCACTATTGCCTTTCCTTCAGCAACCTTGATGATAGGCACTTGTCAGATTCACTGACTCGATACAATTGTTATGAACTATCTTGCCAAATCTCGTGTCAGAGTTTTGGAGCCTAATTAAGGCCATATAAGGACTTTGTTAGGTTGTATATCTTATCTATAGGAGCATCAAGTCCTTTTGGCCTCTTCATATAAATTTCTTCAGTGACATCTCCATTTAGAAAATCTGTCTTCACGTTCATCTAGTGAATGATGAACTTTTTGATGGTCGCCCATGCAATCAGCACCCTGATGGTAGTAATTCTACAAATTGGTGCATAAATATCGAAAAAGTCAATACTGTTGGCCCAAAGGCCTTCCACCCTAGTTTTGATGATGATTAACTCATGTAGTTATGTTTACTAATATTCTTGTGATTTTAAAGTTTCAGATCATTAGCAAAATATTAGTTGGTGATTAGCTTCAACAAGGAGTTTAGAAGCTTTTCATAGTGATTACAGGGCCAAAGCTTCAAGATCACACATTGCCTAACCCATGGATGGAGTTTTGGAGCAAGTCAACTTGAAGAAGAAGATCATCAAGAAGACTTAGGTATCCATAGTTTAGATAGTCTGTTTTAGATCCATTTGTAAAGTTTAGTATAGTTGATATGCTCAAGTGCACAACACACAAAAAATTTATGTTTTGGATTTGGTTTTCATGAATAGTTAGATCAAAACAAGTTTACTTTATTTCTATGTATATTAGATGTATTCTAGATATACATACATGGTTTAACTTGCTATACAAACTTAATTTGATATCCCTATTCATGTGTTGAAAAATCAAGTTTGATAAAAATACAAGTTTTGTTTTTGATAAAATTTACAAGACTCAAAAATGAATTGATATGATTGATACATGTCTTGAAATTTTTATCAAGTTTGTGTTTCAATACAAAATGTTAAAACAAGTTTTGTGGATTTTTAGAAGTGTTAAAAGATTTTTAGAAAAATATTTTACAGTGTTTTCTGACCGAGATTTTTGTTCCAGGCTTCAATCAGTCGACTAGTCAACCTGATCTAGTCGACTTGCATGAAGTCGGTCGACCGGGCCGGTCGACCGACGTGCACAAATCTGTGCACGTTTGGCAGCTTTGGGACGGTCGACCCGGACGGTCGACCGGTCTGAGAGCAGAGCTCTCTGTTTGTTTGGGTCGACCGGGCGGTCGACCGTGGTTGCCCAACGGTCACATTTTTGACCGTTGGCGGTCGACCGGGCCGGTCGACCGTCAGCCTGTCAGGCTGCCACATCAGCCTAATGGCTAGTTTTCTGATGGGGCTATAAATACCCCATTTGTTTGAGGTTTTTACCAAGATTTTGAGAGCTGATTTTCTCCCATTCTCTGGTTTTAAAAAGAAGTTTTTAAAAGAGTTTCAAGAGCAAAAAGATTCATCTTTGTTTTAGTTTTGGTTTTTTTGGAAAATCAAAGAAAATAGGAATTTGGGATATTTGTATTGGTTTTCATTCTCTATCTTTTACAAGAGTTTTCCCAAATATTTTCTTTATTGCTTGTTTTCAAAAACACCTAGTTTTTCACACACTTGAGCTATCATTCTATCCTAATCTATTTAGGATCTTTGTTTTGTGGAAAAAGAGAAAAGAAAGAGAGTTTGGTTTGTGGTTGAAAGAAACCACTTGTTGTACACCCTTATTCTTTGTGTATCCCTCTTAGGTAGAGGTGATCGGGTGATTGGTTTGCTCCCTCTAGAGAGAGGTGGAGTTTGGTTGTAAACCCTCTTTGGTAGAGGTGTTGGTTGTTGTGGTTGTTTGGCTACGGGCCTACCCCTCGGTTGTGAGGTGGTTGTTTGAGAGAGGAGTTCGGTACTCCCTTGTTGTAAAAATCCTTCTCGGTGAAGGTTCCCTCGGTGGGAGTCCTCGGTGGACGTTATAGTGGATTGAAAATCCTACACGGTGGTGTAAGCGGGGATGTAGAGCAAGGTGCTCGAACCTCAAAACATATCTTGTTGTTAGCGTTTGATCCACTTGTCTCCAACTCTCTCTCTCTCTCTTTATATTGTGCAAAGCATCATTCATAACATCATATCATATTTGCTTGTGTTGAGCATAATTCATATCATACATATCTATTTGCTTGTGTTGTGCCTTGCATAATTCACATTGCTATATCTTGTATATGCTTGGTTGTTTGTGTGTGCCTCACTTGTACTTAATCAACAAGAGCTTCACATAGCACCTCAACCCATTCAAGGGGAATCAAGAGGAGTTAGTCCAGAGCCCTTCACGGGGAATTCGGCTACACTTGTTGATTGTATTAAGTGTGTTGCAAAATTTGCATTAGCTTCCGCATTTAGCGCATTTAGTTCCTAGATTAGCACTTACACCTATTCACCCCCCCTCTAGGTGTTTTTCAATTGGTATCAGAGCTAGTGCTCCTGATATTAGGCTTAACATCCTAGGAGTGAGATCCATTTGTTTGCTAATCTCTTGTTTGCATTTGCGTGTTTGCACACATATAGTTTTTACCATGGACTTCATGACCCCACCTATGTTTGACCCTTCCAACATTCATGTTTGGAAGATTAGGATGACCGTTTATTTACAAACCCTAGAACATAAGGTTATCTTGCCATTACCAAGGAATCCTTCCTTAGTGAGAGCAATCATATAGTGGCAAATGCACAAGCCCTTGAGGCCATTAGAAGCACATTGTCTAAAGATTATCTTTTACGTGTTTCTAACATTGATTCCGCCTTTGCAGTGTGGAATTTGTTAACAACAACCACCACCTCCGAGCTTCTATTGCCAAATCAACCGGAGGAATCTAGTGGAGAATCCGATTCTCAATGCTTCATGGTCCAAGGGAATGACTCCCTTGAGGTACTGTCGGAACCCACTTAGATAATGATGATTGTGCTAGTTCTTCAAATGATTATGTTGATCCCAATGCCTTGAATGAAGAACTATCTATTGTATGTGAAAAATTAATTGAAAAATATAATTTGTTGAAAAAGAAAAGTCTAGGAATTGAACAAGAAAATAAGAGTTTGCATTCTAGACTTGATTGTGTTCTGCAAGAGAAGGTTGAGGTCTATAATGAAAGGGATGCATTAAGATCTCAATTAGAACTTGCATTAAAAGAAAATGAATTTTTAAAATCTAAAAATGATTGTGAAACACTTTTGAAGAAAAATGAAAACTTGTCTTCAAAAATTGATTTTGTTTTAAAAGAGAATGGTGCTTTGAAAAATAAAATTATTTCCATTTCAAATGATTTAGATGTGTGTTTAAAGAAAAATATTATTTTGCAAAATAAGATTCATGCACATGTTTGCCATGCTAGGGTAGTATCACACACTTCACCTATTACATGTCACACTTCTTCTTCTAAGATTAATGATGATATTTGTTTGCTTAAGAAGAAGGTTGATTGTTTGGCTCCACTATGAGCCAATGTGCCATGAACCATACACGCTTGAATCCTTAGTTCGAAAGAAACAAGTTCCATCTTTTCATGCACACATACACGGCATACACATGCTCCTCACGGACACACCCATCAACACATGTATGCTCATGAGTACACTTGTACACATTGTGGACGTAAGGGCCACCTTACTAAATTTTGCTTTGATAGATTACATAATATAAATTTAGCAAAGAATTTTGTTTGGGTTAGAAATGAGACTAACCCCATGGACCCAAAAAGATATGGGTACCAAAGACCACCCCTCCTATTATCTTTGATGTAGGTGTGGGCTCTCACATGACGTGAGAGTAGCGGCACCTTGGAGTGGATGCGTTCCGTACTTAAAGGAGATTATTTGGATGCATCACTTTCAAGGGAAGATTTGGTGAAGAGGACCACCATGTTTTGGAGACTAGGGAAGTTGCCTTCTAGGTTTTGGTAACGATTCCTAACTCCTAATTTATTGTTTACATGCTTTCCATGTTTATCATTCATAGCATGTTTTTGATGTTTAGTGATTAGTATGAAAATGCCATGCTTATTAAGACTTGTGATATACATGTTTAGTTATTTTGAGACATCCATGTTTAATATAGATAAATTCTTTTGTGTTCTCACTATTTGGTTGATATTGCGTATATCATATCTCAAATAACATGTAGATATTCATAATAATCATGTTTTTGTTTATCATGTTGAATTTTATCTTGTTTTTGATGCTACATAATTTGAATATATGTTTAGATGTTAGCTTTCACTAAAACTAGGTATATACTTGTGCATATAATGGGCCACAAATAAATCTATATATGTTTGTGCTTGAACGCTTATTTGAACCCATTAGATGTGCTAGTATAGTCTAGTTTTGATGATTCATACATTTCAAACTTGTATTCCATTTTTGGATTTGTTTTATGATTTTTCACTTCATGTATATGTTTGTATTGCCAAACTTTAAGATATACATGTATACCCCTTGAGTCATTTGCCCTTCATGCAAATCTATATATATGAACTCAATTGTGTTTAGGGATATGTATGTATACTTATTGTGTTGACAATTCATACATATACCTTGAAATGAAATTTGTTTTGGAGAAGATTTAGTTTTTCTTGATTTTGTGTTTAATTGTTTAACTTCATGTATATGTCTATCTTGTCCAAACTATTAGATATACATGTTTATCCTTGAGCTACGTGCCTTTATGCATATATATGTGTGGACTCTTTGTGTTTGGATGTGTATGTATATTTTAATTTGTACATGACATACATATGCCATTGAAGATTAAATAAGTTTTGATGATTTTCATGTTTTCAATGTTTAAGGAATAATTGAGCTTTATTGACATTTTCATGATACCATGTTCCACATAACACTAGTGCACTCACCTCTTTTGAAAATTTTATGGACTTTATGGATATTAAAGTGTTTTAAGTGCTATGTGATTTACATGTGTTTTATGAAAAACTATTTTGTTGTATTCCTTATTTGAAGGATTTTGTACTAGTTAACAAAACTTTCCATTTATAAGTAGTTACGGTATTCTTTATTTTGGTAGAGTTTTTCAAATAAAGCCTATTTTTCAAATTTATTTTTGAAAACCCCTACCCTTTAAGGGCGGTTGGAAGGGAGATCATGTTCATGTATGCTTTACAAGTGAAAATCATTTAAAACTTGAACCATGATTGGGTGGTAGATTATATGAGATATACACTTGATTATTATTGTTGATTCAATTGGTATCATTGAACTCTTTCAATTGGTATCAATTTTGATATTTTTGGTATACTCATATATTTGTTTATGTATGTATGCTTCAATTTCAATGGTATCAATTTCTATTGGTATCTAATTTTCATACATATATGTTTTATTATGTGTTCAAAAATATCACAAATTTTAGTTTTTGTTTACTCAAGCTCTAGCATAACCCAACACCTTGAGCTTCAACTTCATTTCAATTGATTTAGTTTTCAATTGGTATCCTTATTCAAGCTTATTTTTTTTAAATTAAAAAAAAACTATGCATAGGCTTGTTAAAATAAGAGTTTTCATAATTTTTGTTGGTATTTCATAAAGGGAAAAAAATTCGATTTTCATATTTCAATTGGTATTTAGTTTTCCACTCCCTTGCTTTATGATAGAAAATAGTCATTTCAATTGTTTATATGACTTAAAAAGAAAAATACTATCTTTTGATATCAAGATGTTTTGTGTTTTAAATTGGTATCTAAATATTTTATTTAAAGTAAAAAAAAATTATACAAAAGTTTTGATTTATATTGACTATATGCAAGGAGAGCTTAACATCTCTTCCACATATAGATTCATGATGAGTGTATCTTGTATTGAAGAGCTTAACATCTCTTCTTTATGTGGTACACGTGTATAGGGGGGCTTCACATCTCCTTTTATGCATTACATAATATGCGTTATGTGAATTAGGGCTTGTCATCCCTCTTTCATGTAATGTATATGTGTAGGGAAGCTAACTTAGCGTCTTCCTCTTCATGATTGTATATCGCATATCTTTATTGATTGAGTCACCCCTTATTGACCTTGTTTTTTGTTTTAGACAAAAAGGGGGAGAACATTGTTTTATTATTTTGATTGACAAAAAGGGGAGAAAGATTTTTACCCCTCATTTTATTGTTTTGATTGTTTACCCCTTTGTTGATGATTGACAAAAAGGGGGAGAAAGATTTTGGTTTATATATGCATACTTATGTTTTTGTATATATTAAGTTTTATTGGTATCTAGAGCATCTATTGTTCTTGTTAATGTTTTATTAATTTAATTGGTAACTAGAGCTTCTAGAATATGTTTTATGCATGTTGATGCATACATGTTTATATGCATACTTGTGTTTAGTTTTCTCATGCTTAACAAATAAACAATAAATATGCATATATGTTGTGTTTTTGCAAATAGGAGAAAAAGAATTTGAAGAATTTGATATGTTTTATCTCCATACATTTGCATACATATTTTTGAGCTTCATTGTCATATATTTTTATTTGTTTATGCATGAGTTAAGGGGGAGCTTCTTTGAAGCTTAACTTTAATCCATGCATATATAACTCCATGAGTTTTGTCATCATCAAAAAGGGGGAGATTGTTGGCCCAAAGGCCTTCCACCCTAGTTTTGATGATGATTAACTCATGTAGTTATGTTTACTAATATTCTTGTGATTTTAAAGTTTCAGATCATTAGCAAGATATTAGTTGATGATTAGGTTCAACAAGGAGTTTAGAAACTTTTCATAGTGATTCCAGGGCCAAAACTTCAAGATCACACATTGCCTAGCCCATGGATGGAGTTTTGGAGCAAGTCAACTTGAAGATGAAGATCATCAAGAAGACTTAGGTATCCATAGTTTAGATAGTCTATTTTAGATCCATTTGTAAAGTTTAGTATAGTTGATATGCTCAAGTGCACAACACACAAAAGATTTATGTTTTGAATTTGGTTTTCATGAATAGTTAGATCAAAACAAGTTTACTTTATTTCTATGTATATTAGATGTATTCTAGATATACATACATGGTTTAACTTGCTATACAAACTTAATTTGATATCCCTATTCATGTGTTGAAAAATCAAGTTTGATAAAAATACAAGTTTTGTTTTTGATAAAATTTACAAGACTCAAAAATGAATTGATATGATTGATACATGTCTTGAAATTTTTATCAAGTTTGTGTTTCAATACAAAATGTTAAAACAAGCTTTGTGGATTTTTAGAAGTGTTAAAAGATTTTTAGAAAAATATTTTACAGTGTTTTCTGACCGAGATTTTTGTTCCAGGCTTCAATCAGTCGACTAGTCAACCTGATCTAGTCGACTTGCGTGAAGTCGGTCGACCGGGCCGGTCGACCGACGTGCACAAATCTGTGCACGTTTGGCAGCTTTGGGACGGTCGACCCGGACGGTCGACCGGTCTGAAAGCAGAGCTCTCTGTTTGTTTGGGTCGACCGGGCCGGTCGACCGTGGTTGCCCAACGGTCACATTTATGACCGTTGGCGGTCGACCGGGCCGGTCGACCGTCAGCCTGTCAGGCTGCCACATCAGCCTAACGGCTAGTTTTCTGATGGGGCTATAAATACCCCATTTGTTTGAGGTTTTCACCAAGATTTTGAGAGCTGATTTTCTCCCATTCTCTGGTTTTAAAAAGAAGTTTTTAAAAGAGTTTCAAGAGAAAAAAGATTCATCTTTGTTTTAGTTTTGAGTTTTTTGAAAAATCAAAGAAAATAGGAATTTGGGATATTTGTATTGGTTTTCATTCTCTATCTTTTACAAGAGTTTTCTCAAGTATTTTCTTTGTTGCTTGTTTCCAAAAACACCTAGTTTTCCACACTTGAGCTATCATACTATCCTAATCTATTTAGGATCTTTGTTTTGTGGAAAAAGAGAAAAGAAAGAGAGTTTGGTTTGTGGTTGAAAGAAATCACTTGTTGTACACCCTTATTCTTTGTGTATCCCTCTTAGGTAGAGGTGATCGGGTGATTGGTTTGCTCCCTCTAGAGAGAGGTGGAGTTTGGTTGTAAACCCTCTTCGGTAGAGGTGTTGGTTGTTGTGGTTGTTTGGCTACGGGCCTACCCCTCGGTTGTGAGGTGGTTGTTTGAGAGAGGAGTTCGGTACTCCCTTGTTGTAAAAATCCTTCTCGGTGAAGGTTCCCTCGGTGGGAGTCCTCGGTGGACGTTATAGTGGATTGAAAATCCTACACGGTGGTGTAAGCGGGGATGTAGAGCAAGGTGCTCGAACCTCGAAACATATCTTGTTGTTAGCGTTTGATCCACTTGTCTCTAACTCTCTCTCTCTTTATATTGTGCAAAGCATCATTCATAACATCATATCATATTTGCTTGTGTTGAGCATAATTCATATCATACATATCTATTTGCTTGTGTTGTGCCTTGCATAATTCACATTGCTATATCTTGTATATGCTTGGTTGTTTGTGTGTGCCTCACTTGTACTTAATCAACAAGAGCTTCACATAGCACCTCAACCCATTCAAGAGGAATCAAGAGGAGTTAGTCCAGAGCCCTTCACGGGGAATTCGGCTACACTTGTTGATTGTATTAAGTGTGTTGCAAAATTTGCATTAGCTTCCGCATTTAGCGCATTTAGTTTCTAGATTAGCACTTACACCTATTCACCCCCCTCTAGGTGTTTTTCAAATACTTTTTTTCTGAGAGAAGCATTTTGCCATCAGTTTCGCCATATACTTTTCTATGGTAACATTAGGTCGCAACTTCCTTTTGAAGATTCACTTGCAGTTGATAGGTTTTGCACCTTCTGGCATATTCACAATTTTCAAGTGTGATTCTGAATCAAAGAGTCCATTTCGTCATCTATGGCTTCCTTCCATAGAAGAGCATCTTTGAACTGTATTGCTTCTTGAAAAGTTTGTGAATCTTCTTCTACACTGTAGGTGATGAAGTCATTTCCAAAGCCTTTCTCTTTTCTGATGCCCTTGGAAGGTGGCTCTACATCTTCTTGAGTTTCTTCTTCAGCATCAGCATCAGCATCTTATGCTTCTGAAGAAATTGATTCATCTGGTGCAATAGGCTTTTCAACATTTTCATGAACATTTTAAAAGATAATCTTTTATCCTTGATAAACTTATCCTCAAAGAACTCTGCATCTCGAGCTTCAAAGATGGAGTTGGTGCCAAGATTCAGAAATCTAAAAGCATCGTTATCTTCAGCAAAATCAAGAAACAGGCACTTGTTTGCCTTAAAGCCAAGCTTTGGTCTCTTAACATTTGGTATACGGACATAGGTGTAGGCTATCTAAAAATTACTTAAGATAAAACCTCAAAACGCGGGCCGCATGTCAAACGCGAGGGTCGCATTCCAACTCAAAAAGCAGATCTTGTGTCTCAACATCAAACGCGATAGTCGCGTTCTTTCTTCTAAATGTGAATCTCAGGTCGCATTTTAACTACAAAATGCACGCTTGTGAGCTCTGCATTTCAACACTAACGCAAGCATGTGAGCTCCGTGTTTCAATACCAGAGTGAGGTCCGTGTTTTGAGGATCACTACTTTCTCATTCTTATCAAATTATGTCAAACTTCAACAAACTTGTGACCCGGCAACTTGAGTGTAACCTCCACCCATTAAAGAAACTTGGAATGTAATCTCCGGTCAAGGGTCGGTAATCTTAGAATAATACCATAGACTTCAATATGTACCTTCAAAATTTGCAAAGTTAATTGACCATGCTTACGGGAAGTAAGTTGGCTAACCTTGGAAAATTTAGTATTTTATACTAGATTGCACGCGCGTGGGACAGCTCAGATCTTTGCCGACCGTCCTAATTAAGCTCCTAATAAAATAATTAAAAAATTATTAAGGATAGGTGTTTACTGATCCTTGTGCTTGAAATTTGAGTCTCGAGAAGTTTCTGAAGTACAAGCGAGTCTGTGACTACATTTTCCAATGGGACGACCATTGAAAGCTAACAAAGTCTCCGAGTAGTTAACAAATTTTCTCGGATCAATCAACTAACAGCTTCACGTGGGCTTCAGCTGTCATATATGCTGGAGTCTGTTTTCAAAACGTTTCTCATCTGCTGCCTCCATCAATCTATGGACTGAAAGAGAGAGAGGTCCCCTTCACCGTGCCCTGTAGTGCTTATCTAAACTCAGCTGAGGCACGACTCGTATAAAAACAATTAGCCACATTTCAGAATATTGTATAAGTCTAAACCTAGAAAACAACTAAATCCAGTCATAGTTCCAGAGTACTATATGAGTCTAGACATACACGCTCAGGTATCAATCCACTAGATGTACTGGGTTAGCTCATTTTGTGCTTGAACCATTTCGATCCTAGTTTGTGTCTGTTTGTTACACAATTTGACGAAGGAGAGATCGCTAGTACTTCTCATTTTGTTGTTTACTCTGAGAATTGGAGTGAGAATAAGATGACAAATGACTCAAGTAAAAAAGACTGAGATCTAATTTAATTACTAATATAGTAACGGTTCATTAAAATGTATATCTAATTGTGCCTCCAATTGGAAGCTCAATCGCAAAATTGTGTAGTATTGGGCCAAGGCAAACTCTGGCATGACCGGGAAATAATTAACAGGATGTAAATTTTAGGCTTAAGCACAATTCATAGTACTCTTTTTATTATTCATAAACTAAATATTTTTATGACAGCCCATTATAACCTAGGCAAGCCCAAGCTCATTACCAAATCTATGCAAAGTTCAAGTTGGCGCATATGCAGTTTGGAATGAATCAGGACGACTTTTGTTCACAAACTTTTTGGTGTGTCAATCAACTGTATGGAACATTATTGGCTCCATTTCAAAGAACTGTCACAAATTTTCATGAGACTCTGAAGAACTACTGAAAACTTTGAAAAAAATCAGAATTATCTTAAACTATGATGATTTTATGATAGATTTATGGATGATTAATCCTAGGGTTTCCATCAGAGTTAATTGTATATTGCATCGTTGAAAAAAAAATACACACAGTTGTTTCAAAGTCGGAGAAAATTTTATGGAAGTATTCAGATACTAAACCGGGCATTATGTCGAATTATATGATTCTAAATTGAAAATCCAAATTAATTTTCATCCTGTGCTTGGACTTGGCACCACTTGGCATGGCTCTGCATCATGTTATTTTTATTTTTAGAGTAAATGGTGAATCCAAAAAAACCCATCTGCATTTCATTACCAAGATTTTAATAAAAACAACTGCAAGAATACAAAAGAAGGAGAAGCCACAGAAAAATCTCCTGAAGAATATAATTAATAAGCATATGTGTAAGAAGCAGAAGAAATACAAAAAAACATATGTCAGAAATAACAAGAGAAGCCGGTGGGTTTATACATAACGGATGCTAAACAAATACTCTTTTACACGAATGGTCTCGGTCAGCAAACCCATCAACTTCATCCAACTTGTCTTCTGTATCAAATATGGCCTTGTCGAATCTTTATAACCACGCATTAGATTCTAGCTTTGTCCAAGAAGAAAAGCTTAGATAATGATGTGAATAGTCCCCGTCTAGTTCTGGCAATGTCCAAGTAATTATTGACCCGAGAGACTTAATTCTCTAGGGCAAAAAAAACATATTAAAAAAAAAAAAAACCATCATAGATGTTGCATGATGCGAAAGAGATTGGTTGGCCTCCACCGAATATTAATAAGATCCCATATGTTGTGTTTGTAATAGCACAGTCTTACATTTTGTAGGTTTTGTTATGCTCTCTTTAATCAAACAAGGTTGATGTTCTTACCTTTCATTATAAAATTAATCGCAGGCCGCAATTGCATAATGTTAACAAAAATTTTTTAAAAAAAAAACATAGAGGAAGAGGCAAAAAATTAACCCATGCCTGCAGTAGTTGGAGTTGAGCTGATTTGGATTCAGTTTTAACTTTGATTGCTAGATCCCCGCATGTAGTTACCACGTACATGACGACGAGGTTTATGCAGCCCAAAAAAAAATGACTCATGATTCATTAACACTGGAATATATCTAGAGAGCATGCCCAAATTGCATTGACATTTGTCGCCTACTCTCGTGTTCTGGCAAGTAATTTGGGAACTCTTTGAAAGTATATTTCCTCATTGTTGGTGCGTAGGCAACGAATCTTCTACTTCGTCTTGAAATTCTTTTCCGTGCATAAAAAACTTCAAATTTCCCCTGCATAATGTAAAGTGAGACATATCTCGAAAAGTCATCGATGAAAGTATGTACTTCATGTTACCAAGTGATGCTTGCTTCACTAGTTCTATGTGAGCTCTAATGGTTCTTTGGCTCTGAACTTGGACTCCTGGTATAACAACTGATGCAGCTTACTGTACTGACTGGTCTTGCATTCGGTGTTTCCTCGAACCTCCCCGATGGAAAGCCCTTTCAGCATGGATTTCTTTTTCATAATCTTGAGCTTCTTGTAGCTCAAGTCTTGCGTGCTGACTCAGCTGACATTACATAGATAGTAGAGTCAAGTTCATGATACTCTCGTATGCTTTAAATTACAGTAGACTTTGACATCTTTCGGCTCAAAGACCACACAATTACTCAAGTAAGTCACTTATCATGCAGGAAGAAGAATTTTTTCATTCCAGCCACAGACCATGTACTTCAATCTCACAGATACGTGTGAGGCCATGGGAAAATATCTATGAAGAAGATTCTCTGCTGTTGAAGCAGTGGGCTTCTAATATATGAGATGGCAAGTGCAAGTAAAGATTAAACAGATAGCAACTATAAGCTAATAGAAGCAAATAGGACAGCACTAGGATTTAACGTTATTCGGTCATTGTGACCTACGTCCACGGGAGAAGACAGGAATATAATCCACTAATTAAGGCAGGAGAATACAAGAGATTACAACTCTAATCTCACTTTAACCCAAACCCAATGAAACCCAACTCACTGGGGCCTAACAAAAGTAAGATAAATGATAAGAGAAAGTAAATGATAATACAATGTTTTGTTACACTCTCTCCTTCTTTCTTCATTACATCTAATCTCATGCAATGTGATGCTTATTTATAGACAAAGAAGTGCTAAATGACTTCATCTAATTCCTTGCACACATTTTTCATAGAGACAGGCCAATAGATAGAATAGTAGGCCATTAATCATGTTCCCACCATTAGCCAAAATGACAAGCTACCATCTAATCAAATTGACTTAAACTTTCACAGCTCATGAGCTATGTTCTTGTTTTTATTCAAGACACATCAACATCTGCTGCATGCTGGCAAAGACAAGGACTTCACTTAACCCTCCATTTGTATTTTTAATATGTCACACATTCGACACATTTTCCATTAAAAAATATATATATGTGTGACAGGAACGAGCAACTCTCATCACATCAAAAGAAAAGGTATTTTCATGTCCACCATAAATTCTAGCACCCAGTCTCCAACGTTTATTGAGTGCCTATTTCTTAACCGCAACTATCATAGGTTTCTTTCGCAGTAGCTATTGTAGAAGTGGGTTTCTAATGAAAGAGATGACAAGTATAAAGAGAGAAAGATAACAATATAAGATGATAGAAATAAGGAGAACAGCACATCAGTATTTAACGTGGTTCGGTCAATGTGACCTACGCTCACGGGAGAAGTCAGTAAGAGAAATCTACTAATCAAAAGGGAATAATGCAAGAGATTACAACACAAATCTCACTCACCCAAGTTCAATAAAACCCAACTCATTAGAGCTTAACAAAAAGAAGATAAATGACAAGAGAAAGGAGAGGACAATACAATATTTAACAACTCTCTCTTCTCACTTTCTTACTCTTTGCCTTGCCAATAAATCTCATGCAATGTGATGTCAATTTATAGGCAAAACTTCTAAACCCTTTCATTACTTCACCCTACATATTCATCAAAATTATAGGGTGGCTATTGTTGCGCGCCGAACAACAACCAAATAGAGGAAACCGTAGATCTCAAATGCAAAAGAACAATCCACCAAATCAGCAAATAACACACAATCCCAGAGAAAAAGCACAAATCAGATTTAACGAGGTTCGGCCTTTTCGCCTACGTCCTCGGGACAAGAAAGAGAGAGGTTTTTTATTGATTTTTGTAAAATCAATACAATGTTTACAACAATGGTAATGAATAGAGCTCTGCCTCTTTCATTAACTACTCACAAAACCCTAGAAATCCGCTCTTAACCTAAACAGATTTCTAATTCAGCACTTTCCCGAAACAGCCCGACCCGACTGTCGGTCGACCGGTCGGTCGACTGACCATATGCACCGGTCGACCGTGCCGGTCGACCGTGCCTAACCGAGAGTTAGGCACTTTCAGTCAGTCGACCGGGTGGTCGACCGCTCTCCTTCTGTGGTCGACCGTGCCGGTCGACCGCTACTCCTTTGTGCATGTTGTGCACGTCGGTCGACAGGACCGGTCGACCGATCTGCTGCTGCTGCGGACGGTCGACCGTTCTCCTGCTGATTCCTCTGGCTGCTGCTGCTGATTCTTTGACGACATCGTCGACTTCCTCGACGACTTCCTCTCTCTTCCTACAATTCTCTACCTCGGTGAAGATTCCTCCAAATCTGAGCCGAACTGACATACTAACCATCGACTCAAAGTGGCTGCACCAGTGTGGTTGCCTATGTACCCTGCCCAAGGGATCAAGCCATCCGTAGTTCATCCAAAAAAGCTTCAACAAGCTACATGAAGGACGTGGAGAAAAGCCTTGCAATGTGCAAACTTGACTCCTGACACCACCTTGGTAAGCATGTCGGCGGGATTCTCCGATGTGTGAATCTTCAGCAGCTCAATATCACCCTCATCTAGAATCTCCCGAACAAAATGGAACCTGACATCGATGTGCTTCGTCCGTGCATGATATACCTGGTTCTTGGCTAAGTAAATAGCACTCATACTGTCACAGTTGATCTTCAGAAGATCCTGATCCACCCCAAGTCATCAAGCAAGCCTTGAAGCCAAATTGCCTCCTTCATAGCCTCCGTCATGGCCATATACTCGGCCTCTGTGGTAGACAATGCGACGGTAGACTGTAGTATGGAGCGCCAACTCATTGGTGCTTGAGAGAATGTAAAGACATACCTTGTTGTAGACCGGCGCTTGTCAAGGTCACCAGCGTAGTCAGAATCAACATATCCGATACAATCTTGCTTCCCTGTGGAGTCCTCAAATACCATACCGACATTATACCTTTGATATACCTCAGAATCCACTTCACTGCCTCCCAATGACCCTGTCCCGGATCATGCATATATCTACTAACCATAGAGACAGATTGTGACAGATCTGGTCTCGTACACACCATAGCATACATAAGACTACCGACTGCGCTAGCATATGGGACGTGAGTCATGTACTCACGTTCTTCAACATTCTTTGGAGACATCTTAGCAGATAACTGTTGGCCCAAAGGCCTTCCACTCTAGTTTTGATGATGATTAACTCATGTAGTTATGTGTACTAATAATCTTGTGATTTTAGTTTCAGATCATTAATCAAGATATTAGTTGGTGGTTAGCTTCAACAAGATGATTTGGAAGCTTTCACATGGTGATTCAAGAGCCCGAGCGACAAGATATATATAGCACTCATTGGAGTCAAGCCCGGTGGATCACGAAGTTTTGGATCGAGTCGGCTTGGAGACGGCGCTCTACAAGAAGACATCGGTACCATAGTTTAGTTTTGTATTTAGAACCAAATGTGTAAAGATTAGAATAGTATGATATGCTCAAGTTCACAACACACACGTTTCATGTTTTGGTTTTCGGTTTTTGGTTTAACCGATCTTGGTTTGCATGAATAGATATTATATCAAAACAAGTTTACATGATTTAATGTATATTAGATTTGTTCTATATACATGCATGCTTCAACTACTTAGACAAACTTACTTTGTTATACCTATTCATGTGTTTTAGGTTTTGTATTTTAACAAAACTTATTTTTGGGATTAAAGCCAAAAACTATGATTGTATATTGGACCTATGTCTATATGCAACATGCTTAATAGTGTTTAAATATCATGTTTTTGTATTTCAATGAGTTTTAGGAAAAATCAGATTTCCTATTGAAAAATACATGTTTGGTAAAATACAGTTTTGGTTTTTGGTAAAAATGATTAGACACAAAAATAGTTCAAATTGCTTGATATTTGAGTGAAACTTTTATCACATGTTTATATATCAATGCAAACTATTAAACTATTTTTGGGTACTTTTACAAGACTTAAAAGAATTTTTAGAAATGTGTTTAACTGTGTTTCTGATCAGGACTTGGCTGGCAGACCAGGTCGGTCGACCGCAACGGTCGACCGAACCATGGGCCGGTCGACCGTTGCAGTCGACCGACGTGCACAGCCTTGTGCACGTCTAGCAGACACAGGGCTGGTCGGCCGGTCAGTTGACTGGACCAGAGAGCTTTGCTCTCTGTATCTGGGCGGTCGATCGGGCGGTCGACCGGAACAGAGAAGTCTGCTCTCTGTATCTGGGCGGTCGACCGGCCGGTCGACCGGTAGCTGCCAGCGGTCAAATGTGACCGTTGGCTGGTCGACCGACCGGTCGACCGGTAGGCCATTCCTGGCATTTTCAGCTGCCAGCGGCTATATTTTTCTGGGGGCTATAAATACCCCATTAATGGCCAGTTTTCAAAAAGAGTTTTAGGACGAATTTTCTGAGCTTTCTCTAGTGTTTTCACAGCAATCAAAAGAAGTTCTTGGGCTTTAATTGAACAATCTATTTGGTGTTTTTGCTAGGGTTTGGAAAATCAAGAAAGGTTTTTGGGAAAAGATTTTGATTCAACTTCTTCATCTTGGTTTCTAGTTTTTCCCAAAGATTTTCTTTGAGATTTTGATTTTCATTCCTTTGGTTTTCTCCACATTTGAGTTACATCTACTATCTCATTATATAGGATCTTTGTGTGGGAGAAGAAATTGTTTGTGGTTGTTTGTTAGACCACCAAGTTGTAAAACCCAATCTTTGCTTGGCTTTGTGCCTTTCCCTCATTGTGTTGAGGAGGTTGTGTATTTGGGTTGTATCCCTCTAGTGGTGAGGTGATCCTTGTGTAGCTTTGTGCTAATCCCTCAAGTTGTGAGGTGATTGTTTGTTGGCTTAGAGTTGTGCCTCAAGGAGGAGGTTGTGTTTGTAAAGAGAGGAGTTGGGTACTCCTTGTAATTGTTATTGCCCCAAATCCTCGGTGGAGATTCCCTTTGTGGGAGTCCTTTTTGGAGAAGCTAGTGGACTTGAAATCCTTCTGGGTGAAGGCGGGGATGTAGAGCTGGGTGCTCGAACCTCGAAACATATCTTGTTGTTTGCGCTTGATCCCTTGACTCTTACTCTATCTCTCTCTCTTTACTTTGTGCCTTGCATCATTTCACATTGATCATTCATACTTATATATATATATATATATATATATATATATATATATATATATATATATATATATATATATATATATATATATATATATATATATATATATATGCTTGGCTTGGTTGTGTGTGCATCACTCATTTAGTGAAATTGCAATTAGTTTTTAAATTTCGCATTTAGTTCATAGATTAGCATTATCACCTATTCACCCCCCCTCTCTAGGTGATTTCAATAACTTGAAGTGAGGAGCCAGTGGTGTACTTACAGACTTTGCATCCTTACCGATGTTGAACCTCTGAAGTACCTTTTGCAAATACCCCTTCTGTGTCAAGCTCACCCTGCCAACCCTTCGGTCTCTTGTGATTTTCATGCCTAGCACCTTCCTTGCTTCACCAAGATCCTTCATCTCAAACTCAGAAGATAGATTCCTCTTCAGTGCATCAATCGCAGATCTAGACCTTGAAACAATAAGCATATCATCTACATACAAAAGTAAATAGATATACTCCCCTGTCGGTAGCTTGTTGTAGTACACACATGGGTCATAGTGGCTGCGTGTGTACTTCTTCCCTCTGATGAAGCTGTCGAACCGCTTGTACCACTGTCTTGGAGACTGCTTTAGTCCATACAGCGACTTCTTCAGCTTACACACCATTTCTTCCTTCCCTGCAGTCTTGAACCCTGTTGGCTGAGTCATGTAAATCTCTTCATCTAGATCGCCGTGGAGAAAGGCGGTCTTTACATCGAGTCGATCAAGGTCCAACTCGTACTGTGCCACCAAAGCCAAAAAGATACGAATTGACGAATGCTTTACAACAAGTGAAAATACCTCATTGTAGTCAATTCCTTCCCTCTGCGCATAGCCTTTTACTACCAATCTGGCCTTGTAGCGCACCATATCTTCATGATGAGATCCTTGCTTCTTGGCATACACCTACTTACAGCCTATCGCCTTCTTCCTTTTGGGCAACCTAGTGAGTTCCCAAGTGTCGTTCTTATAGAGAGACTTCATCTCTTCTTCCATGGCTTCTTTTCACATCTTCGACTCCGAACTGATTTCAGCTTCTCTGAAGGTGGACGGGTTAGCCTCCTCAACGACCGGAAGTGCATACGTCACGATCATATCTGTAGTGAGCCAACCTGGTTTCCTTGTGGTTCTCCTTGGTCTTTCAACTGCAGTAGAGTCAGGAACTTCACCCATGACCTATTTTTGACCCTCGTCATCATCAGCATCTACCTCAACTGCTCGATCATTACCCTGTGTCACCCTAGGTATGATCCTCACCGATGCTGAACTTTCTAGAGATGGTAAATTTGCATCATTCTCCACCTGCTGCGATACATCTTTGGTCTTACTAGTCTCCACCTGCTGAGAGACCTTAGGCTTCAACATAGAAGCCTCATCAAAAGTGACATCCCTGCTGAGAAGAAACTTCTTGTCCGTTGGATCCCAGATGTTGAACCTTTTGATTCCCCTCTTGAAACCGATGAACTTACCCTTCTTTACTCTTGGGTCTAACTTATTATCTTTGATATGATAATAGGCTGGACAACCAAACACCCTTAGCAAATCATAGTCAGCAGCTGTTTTTTCCGACCAAACCTCGAGAGGAGTTTTCCCCTATCGCAGACGACGGCAACCTGTTCACAAGGTAGCATGCATATGCCAAAGCCTCAACCCAGACGTTCTTCAATAAATCGGCATTGGACAACATACACCAGACCTTCTCTAGCAAAGTCTTGTTCATCCTCTCTGCTATCCCATTCTGTTGCGGTGTCTTCCTCACTGTGAAGTGTCTCTCTATGCCCTCATCAAGACATAGCTAAAGGAAAGGATCGGACTTGTATTCTCCTCCATTATCTGAACGGAGGACCTTGATTTTCCTTCCCGTATTTCTATCCAAGTTCTTCTTCTACTTCACAAACAGTTCTAGGACTTCCCCTTTGTGTCTCATGGATATACCCAGCAACGCCTAGAATAGTCATCAATAAACGACAAAAAGTAATGGTTACCTCCAATTGATGCAGTCTTGGTAGGTCCCCAAACGTCAGTGTGAATATAGCCTAGAATCCCCTCGGTGCAATGTGTTGTTGTGCCGAACTTCACCTTGGTCTTCTTCCCGATGATACAGTATTCACAGAATTCCATCTTGCAGGTTCCGGCACCCTTTAATAACCCTTGCCTTGCAAGAGTTTGCAACGACTTTTCTCCTGCATGTCCCAGCCTCATGTGCCACAACCTGGTTGAGTCTTCATCTGAACTGGTAGAAGCCGCCACTTGTCTTGTAACAGTACTACCATTCAAGTAGTAAAGATTGTTCCTGCGATCGGCCTTCAATACCACCATCGAGCCTTTGGTCATCTTCAGGACTCCTTCCTTAATTGACACCACAAGGCCCAATGACTCCAAAGTTCCAACAGAGATTAGGTTTCTCTTCAATTGAGGTACATACCTCACTTCCTTCAGTTCCCTTACCATCCCATCAAACATCTTTATCTGGATTGTCCCTACACCCTCCATGATACATGGATGATCATCGCCCATAACGACTGAACACCCCTCCAGCTTCTCAAAGCTAGAAAACCATTCCTTATTAGGGCACACATGGTATGTAGCGCCAGTATCCAGAATTCACTCATTTTCTCCTGAGTAGCCAACGATGGGAGTAGTGACTGAGAATGAGAAAACTGACGAGTCTGAGTCTGATCCACCTGCCTGTGAATTACTGCTATGAGTACTAACCACCTTTGCAAGATTTGCCTCAGTCTTCGACCCCTTCTTCTTCCCTTTGAACTTTAGACAGTCAACCTTCCAGTGCCCTAATTCTCTATAGAAGGCACACTGGTTCTTCTTCAGATCTCGAAAACCCGGCCTGGACTTCGATCTCCCTCTATCATCTTTGCCCTTCCTATATGAACCCCTGCCTCTTACTGCTAGCGCCTCTTCTGATGAGCTTGACTGAGAAGGCTGTCTCTCCTTTCTCCTCGTCTCATAATTTGCCCAAGCAGACGACACTTCACGATAGTCAAGAATCTGTCTTTCATTAATGAAGGTTAAGGTGAACGTCTCATACTCTTCTGCAGGGAGAGAGTTCAAGAGGATTACCGCCTTGTCTTCTTCATCTATCTTGACATCCACATTGACCAAATCCGTAAGAAGCTTCGTGTAGCGATTTAGATGTTCATTCATGGAGCATCCCTTCTTCATCTGAAACCCGTACAGCTTTCTCTTTAACTGCAATCTTGATTCAATACTCTTGGTCAGATATTTCCTTTCAAGGATCTCCCACAATTACCTCGCAGATGTCTCGTGTAACACAAGATATTTGATGTCTTGTGTTAGACACGACCTAATCAAGCCGCACGCAGATCGGTTCATCTTCTCCCACTCTTCTTCAGTGGTTGTGCTTCGCTTCTTCTCCAAAAGTAGAATATCCTCGAGGTTCGATGCATTTAGGGCATCCATCACCTCGCACCTCCACATCCCAAAATTGTTAGTGCCGTTAAACTTCACCACGTCAATCCTCGGATGAGGATTCATGGTCCTAACTGATGTACTTTCTTCTGCCATCTCTCTAACTGGATCCTCTATTTAATGCGGAATACCAAACGGAGATAGATAAGCAACTGTGATAAAAAAAATCAGATTTTTACCTTCTCACGAAACCCTAGAATGAGTTTCTGTCCAGATCTACTCCACCAATGATTCCTTGAGCACTCCTTGCGCTGTTCTGAGATCGACACACGATCTCACGAACAAGACCAAAGCTGATCTGAGATCGACACACGATCTCCACCAAATCAGCACCGATGCCCTCCGAATCGCCAGAAAATCCCACGAAGAACCTGGGATGCTCTGATACCACTTGTTGCGCGCTGAACAACAACCAAATAGAGGAAACCCTAGATCTCAAATGCAAAAGAACAATCCAACAAATCAGCAAATAACACACAATCTCAGAGAAAGAGCACAAATCAGATTTAACGAGGTTTGGCATTTTCGCCTACGTCCTCGGGGCAAGAAAGAGAGAGGTTTCTATTGATTTTTGTGAAATCAATACAATGTTTACAGCAATGATAATAAATAGAGCTCTGCCTCTTTCATTCACTACTCACAAAACCCTAGAAATCCGCTCTTAACCTAAACAGATTTCTAATTCAGCACTTTCCCGAAACAGCCCGACCCGACTGTCGGTCGACCGGTCGGTCGACCGACCGTATGCACCGGTCGACCGTGCCGGTCGACCGTGCCTAACCGAGAGTTAGGCACTTTCAGTCGGTCGACCGGGCGGTCGACCGCTCTCCTTCTGCGGTCGACCGTGCCGATCGACCGCTACTCCTTTGTGCATGTTGTGCACGTCGGTCGACCGGACCGGTCGACCGATCTGCTGCTGCTGCGAACGGTCGACCGTTCTCCTGCTGATTCCTCTGGCTGCTGCTGCTGATTCTTTGACGACATCGTCGACTTCCTCGACGACTTCCTCTCTTTTCCTACAGCTATAATCTTCATAGGGTGGCTAAGATCTTCATAGGGTGGCTATTGATGACTTTTAGGGTGGCTAGAGATTTCATAGGGTGACTAAGATTTTCATAAAGTGGCTAAGATCTTCATAGGGTGGCTAATTGATTATGAGAAAAGGTCTAAGATTATGATTTGATTTATTCATTAAAGACATATCAACAGTAGCTCTCTCGCGGTTGGGGCTGAGGTCCGATGTCTCAGAGAGTGTGTGTTGTGTGTGTGTGTGTGTGTGTGTGTGTGAAAGAGAGAGAGAGAGAGAGAGAGAGAGAGAGAGAGAGAGAGAGAGATTTGTGTTTATTGTGAAAAAATCAAAGGTCCGATGCCTCAGTGTGTGTGTGTGTGTGTGTGTGTGTGTGTGTGTGTGTGTGAGAGAGAGAGAGAGAGAGTGAGAGAGAGAGAGAGAGAGTTTGTGTTTATTTTGAAAACCTCTGAGGTCTAGTGTCTCAGTGTTTATTTGAAAACCTCTAAGAATTTATGTCCATCGCCGACGAACTTTTGACTGGGAATGCGGTCGTCTGGTGCCCATAATGATAAGCAATATGCAATAACCAATTACTTTTAGTTCTTTTTTGTTTTCTCTTTCTTTTCAGTTTTCAATTTTTGGGATGCTTAGCCAATCTTCGTTGATAAAATGTGTACATATGCCATCTTTTCTTTTAGTCAAAATGTAATGTAAAAAATTGGTGGCTGGGGAATGGTAAGCATCAGCTAACTATGAATGTGTCGTCAATCAATTGTTTTGTCCACTGAAAATGAAAAAGGATCTTCCTATGATCTTCGAAGGTCTATATATATTCACATAGTGATCTCCTTAATTACTAAGAAAATAAAGTTGCCTCTATCTAAAATAAAGAACTTTAGGGTATTTATATGTTAATAGTCTCATATTAAAAAGTAAATAGAAAACTGATAGACTTATATTAGGAGATTTGGCTCTATGGAAAAGACTATGAAATAAATCATCCCCACTCAAATTAAGCGCTAGAAAAACTAAGCTGAAGATCTACTAAATGCAAGTTAATTCACACCATTTGGAGTATTTAAAATTAAAGTCAAGTAACTTAATGTTTTCTATCTATGTATCAAATAAGTACAAAAATGTATATCCAAAAATCGTAAGTTGTTTAATTATACAGTCTAGCATGATTAGAACCTAAAACAAGTATTTTGAATCTTGGTACCTTATTTCTTTCTTTGAGAATATAATCTTGGTACCTTATTGAAATTTATCCAATATAAAGCTGTTCAAAACCTAAGAAAATTGATGGAATACATTCATATTCAATAATTAACTAATTCTCTTATTTTATTTATAGAAATAATATGCATTTATCTCTAAAATAAAACTATAAATGTGCATTTGAAAGATAATTACATTTTTTTATAAAATAAATATCCTTAAAAGAAATATAAAAGAGAGATTCATTAAATAAGAATATAGAATAGTTACAGTCAAATTAGAGTTTTGGTTTATCAGCAAAAAAATAATAAAATTACAATTCAATTTAATTAGCATTGTGAGAAAGGAACACAATCAAGTAAAAGTCTTAAGAAAATAAAGACACTTAATTTCAGATAACTTCCACGAACACACTTCGAAAAACTATCATATGCTTGTTTTATTATTCATAACCCCCCTGAACTTTGTGTATTTTCACTAATCTATCAAAAACTTTAGATTATTTTCTAACAACTACCATACGTCCGTTAACAGAAATATATAATTACGTTTATACTTTTACATTCATCTCAAAATTAAATCTAACTGAATTATGAGAAATTATCATAAACTTGAAATTACATTTATGCTTCTTTCTCCTCCCACATTATCCAAAGCCATTCTCCAAACCCTAACCCTAACCCTAAATCCACAGAAGAATTTCTCTCTAAGACAGAATTCTTGGACACATCTAACCCATCCATCATTCTCAGCACATCCCTAAAAATATAAATTTAATACTTTAACAATGAACAGACGTTAACACCTATCCTCTCTCTCAAAAAGTTTGCAGCAAAAAATCACAAATAATTCCATCAACGGAGCTCCTTAATTCTAACTTCTACAAGTATCACCCATTGTCATTTTCAAACCCCAAACACATAAACTCAATTTTTTAAAGAAAACCCATTCCAGTCATAAGAAAGTTGAGATGGAAAATGAGAGGTCTCATGTTCAAAACCGAGCTACCGCCTCTATTAAAAAAATAATAATAATGTTTAACATGTGCTTATGCACCCTGCAAATATATGTTGTTATTTAAATCTTTGTTGAATGAGTAAATCATTTCAAGGAAGACTAATCCTCTGGGTTTTTTTTTTTTTTTTCTTCTTTTTTCACTTTGAATTATACTTATTTGGACACGAAAGAGTGCTTCCATCAGTTTGAGAATTATCGGGAAAACTTAGAGTTGTATAAAATATTAAGATTAGTGTTGCAAAATAAAAAAGATTTTAAAGAGGATATTTTCAAAACCTGTTTTTTTTCTTTTGCTTTAATCGCTGTGATTGGAAAGTCCAACGGGATGAACCCGCGAGTTTTAACTTGCTTCCTTTCAAAGTCTTACTTTAGCAAATAACGTAATAACTTGAAAATGTGTATCACACGGAGCTATGAATAAATTTCAAAACCACAATAATTTTATGTAAATCATAAGTCGCTGTAGAAATGGTTGTGACAATAATTTCGAGTTCTCGGGACCACGTGCATCTTAAATTTCAGGATATGTCTTATATAAAATTATACCTGTCAACAGGAGCGAGAGCGATGGTGGTGATCACAAACAACTACAGTGATAATATCAGTAGGGCCATGGCAATAGTGTCAGCAACAGTAATAGTGATGGTATTGCTAGCTGATCAAATAATGAGGTGGCGGTGACTAAAACTCTTATGAACTTTTTCTCAATTTAAAAAAAAAACAACCATAAATTTCAAACCACAGTAGACTACCATTGAACTATTCTTTCTCATGAATTTTTTCATGATTTGTGAAAGCTTGTGACAGTTCCTTGTATTTTTCAAAGTGTTTTATAGTTTTTTGAAATTGCGTTAAAAGTTTATGATAATTTCTGAAATAGAAATCTTAAAATAATGCAAAAAGTTTTTTTATGTAGAGAATTATGTATAAAAAAAATTTCGGATAATACATCACAATTTTTTCAATGCAATTCTGAACATTACTCTTTTAAATATTTTTTTTTAAAAAAAACTTAAAATATAATCTCCTATAAAGAACTTTTAGACCATCTTAAATTTTGTGAGACAAAGAGACCACAACTCCTCTCAGCACTAGTTTTATCTCCATTATTGGAGCCGTTGATGACTCGAGATATTGGAGGGTTTTACGTCGGCCTCCTCAGTACTTAATCACCTCTCTTGTATTAGGGCTATAAACTTTTGTGTTTACGAGAACTCTTTGAGGGAAGATTATACGGCTTTTTGTTTAGGGAGAACTCTTAAATTTAATATATTCACCTTTTCTATTCAAATCAGATCTGAATCTGACAAAATTATATTGCTTCATTTTATTTTCTAAATTCTAAAGCTTGTGGGCCTGAATTATGAAGAGTCCTATATTCAGACCAGACTACAAATTTTGTTTAAAAAAGCAAAATAAACGAAAAGAATAATTATTTTATATTTTGCTACTTTTTGTTTCACTAATTAATTTTAAATATATATTTGTATACAGTTTTTTTAAGATTATTAGTATTAGTTATTAATAATTATTTGTGATATATCAGTCATACCAACCGATATACCGGTCTGTGCCAGTGTCGGGCAGGGAACCGGTATTTCACAAAACTTTGGGTGGTCGTGATCCACGCGCGTGCGGGCTTCCCCTTTGAGGTACACGTGTGTCCATGTTTCTTGGTGAAAAGCAGAGGGCCCGGTGGTCTGTGAACCAAGTGGTATGACTTGTGACTTTTGCATCTTAAAACGTGCGAGTTGTTTTCCACACTTCCTTGCCTCTGTTTTAGCTCGATGTCCTCCACTCCTATAAATGGAAGCAGATGAGAGAGGTTTTTACTCAATCTCGCAACTCATCATCATCATCATCATCATCATCATCAGGCCATGGCTGAAACTTTCTCAAAGTGCTTGGCAATGTCAGTCGGCGGCTCGCCCGCCGGGAGCTGGAAGTCTGGCCACCGCCGCGGCAGCAAAATGGCGGCGTATCAGAGTAGTTCTCAAGCGTACTATCCGCAGAGCATCCCCATGGTCCGGCAGTTAAAATCAGTTACTCCTGTTGTTAGGGAGGCAAGTTTTATTTAACATACACTTGTTGCTTGTATACTTTATTTTATTTTTTTTTCCCTTCTGTTTTTTTTTTAAATCGTGAGGCCGATAAAGTCCCACAACGTTTCATTATAAAAAAAACTTAACGAAATCATCCCAAAAAAGGACAGGGGTACAAAGATGTAAAAAAAATTACAAAATTGATTCTTTCAATTCCAACAAAAGATCAGTGACATTCATCTGTCACGACGGCGTCTATGTGCAGTCTTCGGGGCCAAAGCGACCTTCCTGATGCTGCAAAGAGAAGCATGACCAGATCTGATGTACTCTCCTTTGACGCTAACCCTTCACCTCCTAACATCATGACGTGATATTATACAAACAGAACCACATAAGCTATCGCGCCTCTTTCGCCTGCCCCGTTGAGCACTCCTTAGTGGAATCCTCCTCCGAATGACGAAATCCCTAGTCAGCCTGCAGACACTTCCAGCTCGCTTTGCCTTTCTTTTTGTAACCTTTCTCTTAGGTTGGCCAGAGGGGCCGAGCATCCCCATGAAGCTATCAGACTCTTTCAAGAAGAATTCCTGAAGTCTCTTACCCATCTGGCTCCTAATGAACTCTTCGTTAAACATCACGTTGATATTAAACCCATCAATGGAGAAGCCTGATTCCGAGCACAATTCTAAACCCGTTCCATAGGTTATGTGAAGAGCATCTGTTATATTCCAGGGCTCCGCCAGTATCCTCCCCATCCGCGTCCCCATCCGCCCTCTAGTTGGGGACGTTCAGTGGCGGACCCATAGGTTGGCTGGGCCGGGCTGTAGCCCGGCCCAGTTTTTCATATATTGCCTTCAATTTTTTTTCCCCCATATATTGCCTTAAATTTCTTTTTATTTTGGTTTCTTTTGACAAATTTATTTCTACTTCTACTCCTGATTTAGTGGAGAATATTGTTTTACTCTTTGACAAATTCATATAATTCATAAGCACGAGTTACAGCTCGTCCCAAAAATTTTTCCTGATTCCGCCTCTGGGGACGTTAGCAATCATTTTTCCCCTTCTAGTTGGTAACGTTTGCAAAAAGATGTAAAAACGAAAACAGTGAGAATTTGGAATAGCCCCTATGCTAGCTATTAAATATCGTCTAGCCCCTCAAATATTACAATTAATCAGCGGAAAAATAATTTTGATCGAAGTCAATTATTTTAGTCGGCCACTATTTTCTACACGATTGTAATTCCTTCACATATGCATAAAAGAGTAAAAGTAGCTCTTTGATGCAATCATTTGACTTCTGTAATTTTTTTTTTTTTTACAGTTCCTCATAAATTGACAAAGTTTTGCACTTTCTTCCATTTTGTTGCAATTTGCAGGATTACTCCGCTGTCAAGCACACGGAGAATATAGTAAAAGTGAAGAACATTCTCATGCAAGTAGACGACCCATTTGATTCCATGCTGACAGTTGATTATCTCCAGAAGCTCGGCATTGACTACCACTTCCATGAAGAGATTGAGGCCATGCTGGGTTCCTTGCATGCAAATGTTTCTGGGGAACAAGGGCAACAAGTTATCAATGATCTGTTCCAAGTTACTCTTGCCTTCCGTTTGCTGCGACAAGCTGGGTACCCAATTTCCTCTGGTAATTAAGTTCTTTCATGATCCCTGAACAAAATCTTGATTCTACACAAGATGAGTTTACTGACCACTAGTGTGTACATACAACAGAGGTGTTAAAAAAGTTCACAGACAATAAAGGAGGATTTCAATCAACACTGGCAACAGATGTACATGGACTATTAGGCTTATATGAAGCGTCATACTGAACACAGGAGAAAACATGCTCGACGAAGCTAATGAGTTCTCGAGCAAGCATCTTAAATCTTGCATCGAACATTTGGAGCCTAACGTTGCAACATTAGTGAGGCATACCTTAATGCATCCGCGCCACATGACTATATCAAGGTATAATGTCAGGCAATATCTCGACAGTTGCCAGACAGGCCATGGAGTGCTAGAAGAATTAGCAAGATTGGACTTCAACCTCGTTCAATCACTACACCAGAAAGAACTCAGACAGATTTCAAGGTAAAGATGTGATCAGAAATTAAACCCTAATTAGTTGTCTTCTCTTAGTTCTTTTATATGAACGATTCATGCAATGTCTCTTGTTACTGTCATGTAATCAGAGTATTGAATATTTTCTTCATACTTTCATGACAGTTGGTGGGAAAGCACGGGTTTAGCTGATGAGCTAAAATTCGCACGAAACCAACCTCTAAAATGGTACTGTGGTCCGTCACAATTCTCGATCATTCAGAATTCTCAAAATGCAGAATGGAGATGACAAAAGTAATTGCATTTATCTATATCATCGATGATATTTTCGATATCTATGGCAGGCCAGAGGAGCTCGAACTTTTCACAAGTGCTATTAGCAAGTACGATTTACATCTCTATCTAATTGAGTAAGTTTTTGGAAGGTAAAAAAAATGCTAATCCTCAAATTTTGTTTGCAGATGGGATCTTTCAGCTGGAGAAACACTTCCTGCTTACATGCAAGCATGCTACACTGCATTGTACAACATCACAAATGAGATTGCCAAACCATCTCTAAGGAACAAGGATGGAACCCTGTCAACTCTCTGAAGAAATCTGTATGCATTTTAATCATGTAAACATGTAGTCATTTTTTTTTAATTCCTTCAAAGTTTAACATATATCACCTCCCATTTCAATTGAACAGTGGATAAGATTATGCAAGGCGTTTCTCATAGAATCAAGATGGCTCCGGTTCAATCATATTCCGAAGGCTGATGATACTTGAAAAACGCTGTGATCAGCTCGGGAGTGCATGTAGTGTTGATGCATATATTTTTCCTTTTGGGTGAAGGGATTACGAAGGAAAATGTCGAGTTTCTAGAGAGCAACCCAGCCCTTCTTCCTGTCCTGCGACAATTCTTCGGCTTTGGATGATCTAGGAAGTGCCAAGGTACTCTAATCTTATAGATCTTACATAAATTGATCTCAAGTTTTCTGAAATATTAAAGAGAGCTTCTTGTATAAATTTGCACACGTATGTGAATGTCATGCACTGCTCACAACAAGCTTCTAAACCTTTCAAATATGCATGGCCTGTTGTTGATTCTTGATTATCTTGTAAAAATCTGAGAAGTTTCTCTTCAACTTTTTAGGATGAAAATCAAGAAGGCTTTGATGGTTCATACGTGGAATGCTACATGAATGAATACCCACAGCACTCTGCTCAAACTGCAAGAGAACATGTGAAGCAAATAATTTCTGGTACTTGGAAGAATCTTAACAAGGAATGCTTCTCCCGTGACCATTTCGCTCCCAATCTTGTGACTTCATCTCTGAATGTTTCCCGAATGACTGAAGTGATGTATAGATACGACGACAACCAAAATCTTCCAATCATGGAAGATTACATTAATGTACTACTTTTCAAAAGCATATAGAATACATTTCATGATTATATATGCTGATACAAATCATATTATTTTGATATTGATCGTTGGTTAGAAATAAGACAGATGATATTTTCTTGTTATTAGTGATTCAGTTGCTATGTCCAACAAGTATGTGTTAGGATTGGTCTTAATTTCAAGAGGAGATAATGGTCCAAGAAAATTCAATCCATTAGAGAACACGATGATTGAAGCAGAAGAAGCAAACCAAAGTAGATCAGATTAATCGACTACATAGTCGACTAATACTCAGAGTAATCGACTATACAGTGTACTAGACAGGATATAGAGAGAAAGCATTATACAATAGTCGACTAATAGGTTTTTATTAGTCAACTAGTAGAAGGGATTAGTAGACTAATATACATGATATATCGACTAATCAAGACGTTCTGGAGCATATTTAGAGGCAATTCGAGCTTCTTTTTTTTTGGAGGAATTCGAATAAGATTTAGATTTTATAATGAATGTTTGTCTAAAAATTGAAGGGTTTAGAATTCTTTTAGATCAAGTAGATCAACTCCTCATACGATTGATCAGGATTCTTCAAGCATACAATGACCAAAATCATCTCAGAATTTAAATGGGAGTTGTATTGTAAAATCTTATAAACAAAAGTTGTAACCCGACATTGTAAAGTGTGGAGAAAAAGTGAAAAGCACTAAGAAAATCAAGAAAGAGAGGAGCAAAGCGAAGGCGCATAGAGAGAAGATATACTCTTATAATATAGGTCAAATTCAAGGGGAAGTAATACTCTTGTGGGATCAAGAGGAACGTTAGATTTCTTTGTATCAAGTTTATTAATAAAGCTCTCTCAAATTCTCTTCTCGTGGACGTAGACTAAGTTTAAGCCGAACGACGTTAAATTCTCGTGTTATTATTATACTCGTTTGTCTTGGTATTACCAGTTTGCTTTACAATAGTTTCTTTTTGCACGTATTATCATATTTTCAAGTTTCGCAAACGTCAATCTCGGGAGTTACAACGATGGGTATCAGAGTGCCAATTGTTATAATAATTGGTATCAGAGCTAAACGTTGACGAAAGGTGATATATCAAAGATAGAAAGTTTTACGACAAAGTTCAAGGTCGAGAAGTTCAATGACAAAGAAAACTTCAGTTTATAACAAAAGAGGGTGAAGACGTTGCTCGTACAATAGGGTCTTCATAATACCTCGCAAGGTAAGTGAGCAAAACCTACAAATACATCAGATGAGGACTGGGAGGAGATGTTAAAATCCCTAATTAGTAATACCGTATTTTTTAATTTTCCTTCAGTATTTATTTTGTTTTACTGATGATTTTACTAAGATTATTGATTAACCTATATATTGCTTCTTTTTGTGATTATTATTATATTAATATACAAATTATCTTTAGATATTATATGATAAGTTGCTTTATGTGTTATTACTAGTATTATTTAGTAATGTTATTAATTACTTATTACTATTATCATTATGTATTGCTATTATTATTTTTATCATTGCCATTATTATTATTATTTATAATTGTTGTTATTGTTAATTGCTTCTATGTTATTAGTTTGCCATTATTATTATTTATAATTGTTGTTATTATTAATTGCTTCTATGTTATTAGTTTCTTTTAATTTGGTGTGTTTAGCCCTATACCCAACCTTAACCCACTACCCTTTAACCCATACCCGCGACCCTATGACCAATACCCACTATCTTAAACTCCCTATAAAATCCTAATATTAACCCTAAACCTAATCTCTTCCCCAATCTTCTTCCTTCTCAGATCTAGCCGCCATCACCCAAGCCTTCCCCTTTGTTGACGTACACTGCGTGAGCCCCTGGCCATGCACACGGATCTCCCACCTGAGCCTCCTTGGCTGAAGATCCAGACGTCTATGGCATCAGCCCATCACCCGCGACGTAACCCAGCAACCCAGGGCCCTGACCGGCAACCACCATCTCTCTAACCTCCCTTGGTCGGAGCTTCTTCGACATCGCCGCAGGACCTCTCTCCAACCACCACATACATCCAGCGACAACACCCAGCGCCCAGCCATGCCTCCATGACCGAAGTCCCTCCACCACAGCAGCATCTATCTCCCTCCGCGCGGCAGTCAGAGTCCTCCCGGAGCACGACGGCGACCCCGGTAGCCACCGCGATCTCCTCCGCGGCTTTCGCCCTCCGCCAGAGCCTCCTGAGACGCCCCCCCATGTTGATGTCGGGTGCCTCCCCAAGGCATAGTTCCCTTGGCCGAGCCTCCATGCTCATCCCAGGCGTGCGTGAGCTTCTCCCCCATGGGTAACATGCTCTCTCTCTCTCTCTCTCTCTCTCTCTCTCTCTCTCTCTCTCTCTCTCTCTCTCTCTCTCTCATAATGTATGGTGATTGGGTACTTTATGTGTGTAATTAGCATGTGTTATAATTATAGTTTATAATTATGTGTTTACTTAAATAGTTAGTATAGGTGTGTATGTATTATTTCTATGTGTTGGTAGCCGCTCCACCCACCAAGGCAAGCCAAGCAACACTCCATGAGACATCTTACTCCGAGCCATTTTCCGTCTCTCCGTGGGTTGCCGTTGATCACCGTCGGTGAGCGCGAAGGCACCCACGCCCTTCACGGCGATATCCTGCATCCAACGACATCCTCCGCGGCCCCCGACGCCTCCACCAGAGCCTCCGTCGGCGCGCCGCAAGTCGCCCCGAGGTTAGTGCTATATTTATTTGAGTAGAAGTAAAAGTATATATGTGAAAGTTTAATTAAATGTGCTTAGTAATGTACATGAATTATTATTATGTAGGTATAAACGCAATTGTTTGTTAGTGTGTGCATGTAGGGAGGTGTGCGTGAGTGTGTGTTCATGTGTAGACATGGGTATACGTGTATATATACATAATATGTATGTATGTATATAGTATATGTATGTGTGTGTGTGTGTATATATGTGTGTGTGTATAGAGGTGTATGTATGTGTATGCTTATACATGTACGTGGGTGTACACGTATGTGCCGGGGTGTTTAGGAGTGTGTCTAGTGTATATTTATATTTATTTGTATGTTCGGTTGCGTGTTACAGTATTTTGGATCCGTTCAATGAGATCCGAACCCAGTTTCAGGAGATCCGGACCTGATCCGGATTCATGCTCATTATGAACCCGATACGCAGGCAATCCGAAGACGGATCCATGGGATGATCCGTAAATCAGTACCAATTCATGCAGAAAAGACCATACGGTGATTCGGTTCCAAACCGCGTCATTTCATGTGAGTGTTCGTTCTTGTGCATTTCCTTATTTACCGTTGTCGGTATGCATTTACATGTTACACTTATCATTTCATGTGACTTTCTTTTATTTTACCAATTTGATTACTTGTACTACTTCATGAGACATCCATGATTGTTCACTTTATTTACGTAGTTGATAGGAGCTTGTATCAGTGCTATTTCATGTATTGATAGTTTATCGTTGTTGGCTTAGGCCTAGTTTTGATACACCTTAAACTGTGACTTGATTCAGCTCGATCTTGAGGTTGATATAATTGGTATTAGTTATCAGATTTGATATTCATGTATTTAGTGATTATTTCTGATCAGAACTCTTTAGATATGGTAGACAAGTGTATATGACGTCTCTATTGATATGAGACAATTTAGAGACACCACGGATAGTAGATCAGATGTGATTGATGTTAGACATTTATAGACTCGATGTTTTGTTATCAAGATATTAGTATTCTTGCTAGTTCTTATTTAGTTATTTATTATTCTAGATTCGGACATAGTTGTGAGAAAAGTTGGACCGCGATTTGGATTGATCTGGGGTTTATGTTATTTACATTGGATATTGATCAGTATTTAAATGTGACTGATTTTTGTTAGATTGCGACCAGATGTGTGGGTATCTTACCTTTGACTTCGATATGTGATATCATAATGGTTATAGGATTAGAACAGATTGGATCAATGAGAGGACTAATTACTGATTCATTGAGGGAGTGATTACTGTATCGGATACTTGGACTTGGGTTCAATGTTGATATTCACAGTGATTGATTTTGAGACTTTGAGTTGATGGACTAGTTACTGATATCACTTTAGTACGGATAGACGAGATATTGACTAATTTTAGATGTGTCTATCCATTGAGCAGTATCTAGTCTGGTTATTGTATGAATGCATGTTACTGAAAGTTACTGGGAAAAGATTGTTTGACCGTAACACCATGTACAGTCCTATTGTTCATCGTATATACGGTTACTGTTACCGTTCACTATTACTTATATTGTTCACCGTGTATACGATTACTGATTGACTGTTACTGTATTTTTATCGTTACTGTCACCGCATCGTCCCAGTGTTATAGGTAACATGAGTATTGATTGTTTTACTGAATTCAATAATAAAGTAATTGAACAACTTACACCGGGATTGGGAAAATTGATGGAGGAGACAGCGTCTGTATTTAGGTGGACCTAGGATATAGGTTGCGCAACCGACTGAGGGTTCCACTGCAGGGTTCCTGGGGATGACTGACATCCCATCTGTACTGTTATTGTTCCACTGTTTTCACAGTGAGATTACTATTACTATTACTGTTACTGAGTACCTAGCGGTACGGCCTGATTCAGCGCCAGAAAACTGAGGCCGTGGTCCCAGGTATTTACAGGACCCATCTAAAGTATGGACAAGGTCTCCAACCAATCAGTTTCAACAACTTAGGACCCTGATTGATACGTGTAGTAGACGTAGTATGAGTTACATGACCACAAAATTTTAATAAAATAATAAAGTATTAAATAAAATATTAAATAAAAATATTAATTAAATAGTAAAATATTAAATATTAAAACAATATTAAAAACAATAAAAAATTAAAGATTAAAAATATTAAATAATTAAATTAGAAATTAAACACTATTTAAAATATTAAATATTTAATAATATTAATTTATATATTGATTATCAAGTAACTGTTTTGAACTGTAAGTATATTACAAGTGAGAGTTACATGACCACAAAATTAACTGTAGCAACTGCAAGTGGGAAAATATGAGTGTAAAAGTGAGATTTACATGACCACAAATTTAACTGTAGTAACTGCAAGTGAGAAAAGAAGAGTTTGCATTTTGCAACTTGTTTTTCAGCGAAACAAACAACTGAAAATGGAAAAAGAAGTTTTACGACTAGCGTTTTGCGGCGCTTTGCGGCGAAACAAACACGCCCTAAATATTGTGTATACATATAACAGACTTGTTAAAATAAGTTCATCGGCTGAGAACGTAATATTTGAGTCAACACTGAGAACAGATGTACAGGGACTATTAGGCTTATACGAAGCATCACACTTGAACGCAGGCGAGAATATGCTTGACCAAGCTGATGAGTTCTCAAGCAAGCATCTTAATCTTGCATCAAAATTCAGAACCTAATGTTGCAAGATTAGTGAGGCACAACCTTAATCCATCCATGCCACATGACTATATCGAGGTAAAATTTCAGGCATTATCTTGAAAATTGCCATACAGGATATGGAATCAATGGGGTTCTAGAAGAATTAGAGAAATTGAATTTCAACCTTGTTCAATCACTACACCAGAAAGAACTCAGAAATTTTAAGTAAAGAGATGGTCAGAAATTAATTTTCTTCTTTTTATTTTTTTATGTGAATGGTAGATATATGCTTATCAAAGTATTGAATATATATTTTTCATACTTTAATGACAGTTTGGCTGAAGAGTGAAAATTCGCACGAAATCAACCTCTGAAATGGTGCATGTGGCCCATGACCACGGACGAAAGTCATTGCATGTATCTATATTATCGATGATATTTTCGATATTCATGGGTCACTAGATATCATGATCAATTGATGTAATAAACCTATTTTTTATTATTATTGTTGATATCAGTTTCCATTGGAATTAAAATCATGGGATATTAGCTAAAAGGAACTGTTATATGCAGCAACCATTTTGAGTAGCTAGTGTTACCTTAACTGATATTATAGCTTTAGATACAACTTCTTATTATTTAGTAAGTTGTTTGCTTGAGATCTTATACCAGAGGATATGCCTGAAAGCCTAAAACTGGTAGTTGGGTTTATAAATCTGCAACCAAGTTACAGTTACAAGAAGAAGTTTATTGCCTGTAAAAATGGCTTCAAGAGTGTGTGTGCGCGCACACGTGCGTGTATATAAATTTCAAACAGTGGGCCATTAAAAATATTGATTACTCCCAATCTGCATATCTTCTGGATTCCAGGCCTTACAAGAAATTGCATCAGTGAAGTTAATGAAGAATAGTTTAATTGTTCAATTTTCATGACGATCCTTTCAACAATATAAGTAGAAATGTCATCAACCTTTGAAGTTGTCTGTCAATACAAAGAACTAATCCCTTTGAGGAGATGTTTCTCCGACTTAAACAAAGAGTCTACCTTGTGAAACATTGTCATATTTTCCACATGGAAGATACTGCATAAACACTCTTCACTAAAATATGCCACACAGCATCCAATCAAATTCATTTCAAGGAGGCAACCAAACATACTCAAGTTTAAAATAAAACCAGGTATGTATCACCTGTGACAAATTAATTAATCAGAACATCTTGAACAACCAAGCATTCCGCCGTTGGGTAAGTTTAGTACTTATTTGGATGCTTTCGAGCTTTCTTCTTCTGTTTCCCTTTAACTTATGTTGCCCTTCTCTCAACATGTGAATTCAGATGCAAGCTTAGCTGGGTAATAACATGTAATTGTATTCCATGCTAAACTCGCAGAAACATAGAAGAGCGTTGGAGGTGAACCAAATCAAATGATTTTGGCTTGGGAATTTAAAGAGAAGGAAACCCACCCTTTTGATCTCTGTTGTAAGCCGTTTTTCAACTTGCGTGCATGTAATTTCTTCATCGTGGCATCAAATAGGGGTGACTTTTATTGGGCAAACAATTGAACTTTCAAGGAAGAATCACAAGAAGTAAGAATAGTAGTATTCTTATGATTCCTGGTTGTGCGTTGTTATTTGGTTTGCTAGTAAGGATGCGAACTGGGCCCGGTCGGCCCGCCGACCAGCACGGACTGTCTCATGCGGGCCCGGGCTCAGCCTGGCTCAAGTGACCCGGGCCTTGTCCCGGCCCGGGCCCGCCCCTCTACCTGGGGCTTGCCCGGGTGGGCCTAATGTGGCCCACGGCCTGGCGGGCCGGGCCAAGCCCGGGTTTTGGCACCGGGCCCACCACCCCCACTCCACCACCTCAGCAGCCACCCACCTCTGTCGACCGTCTCCTCCTCCGCACCACCGCCTACCTCCGCCTGATCTCTGCTGCCAGCCTCTGCGGCCGCCGACCACCTCCACCGCGCCACTATCCCCGCATCTGCCCAGCCTTTTAGTTTAAATTATAAAAAAAATATATGTTTTTTGTGAGATTATTCGCACCCAGATCCCTTGAATCAAACCGAAATGCCCAAACCATAATGCCAAACTGAGGGACTTGAAAAAAAAAAATCCAAATAAATATATTTAATGTGCATTCAATTTTTAATGGAAAACCGAGCCAGCCCAGCTCAGCCAGGGTTTGGCCTCGTCAAACCTGGTCGGGACCCCGAGCTGGGCCCGAGTCCCCCAAAGGGGCGCGGGATCCGGGCCAAGTAGGGCCGCTCAATTTTTTCGGGTGGGACCAGGCCTGGCCCAGCAGGTTCAAGACCGGGCCGAGCCAAACCCGCCTATTCGCTCCCCGATTTGTTAGCTTGTTTTAAATGTATGTGATTGATTTGATGTAGTTGGGAGCTATAGGAAATGGAAAATAGAAGTGTGTTTAGTTTTCCGTGAAAGTTCGAGCTGTAGCGGCTGATTGTCATTTGGTCTATTTGATGAGCTTTCCACAATTGATTCTTTTACAATCTGCTACCTAACTTATCTTAATCTTTCTTTCAAACCTTTTGTCAACTGAAGGGAAGGGGTTCACGATTTCTCAAGTTTTTGTCGGCCCTCCTGCCAACTCAGCAGACAAAATTCAAAAAAGAGGACGTATTTCAGTAGTGATAGACGAACCAGTGGTCCTCTTTCATTTCCATCTTTCAATACCTAGCCAGTACCCCCTTCAAGATTGTACAATAAACGTTTCTCTAACAGCAAATCACTGGGTCCGTTTCATGTGTGTGAGCCACAGGCACATATGACACATGAGAGTAACAAGTCTAAACACTTTAAAGTTTTATCTCTCTGAAATCTTACATTTTGATTGTCTCTCTTATAACATGTGTATGTAGTTCACACACATAAATCAAAATGAATCAAAACATCTCATCCTCATCTCATCTCATCTCATCTCAATCTCTTGAGAGAAGGAAAAGAAGCCAAGCTCACAACTGCGGATGAGCTCAAGCTCGGCCCCTCCACGCATCACACAAACCCCTTGAACAGCACAAACAAAACACACCCATGTGAACCACAACAACTCATTTATTGTTTCAAGGGTCATGTCACACATCATCATCGTCACCATTCCAAAAATAGGCAACCCCACCAGCAACTTTTGTTCTTGCATTCGTCTCCATGCCTGCATCAATAGCTGGTGTTGCTTGGCCTCACATAAAACAATGAGCGAACGAGATCACTTACTGATCTACTCCTGCTCCGTTGTCATCACGGACCACGTGTATAAATTCTTTTATTCAAAAAGGTCGGTGGGTCGGGACCGTCCATGATTTTATTCAATGATAATCGTGTGGTGGGCATTCAACCGCCCGCATGCCGACAAAATAAAAATTAGAGTTTCTCCTTGCTCCACGCTTCTCTCTGTTGTGGGGTTAAAATTCAAAAAAAATATCATGAAATTTTACTGTTTTTCAATAAAAAAAAAATAAAAAAGATTTTGCAAAATTAATAAGAAAATATCATAAATTTTTCCTCAAATTATCAAAAAAGAATACTCTCTGTTGGCCAAAAGTAAACCCACGGCCCTATCTAAATTATTGTGTTTGCACAAAAGAAATAGATCCGCTTATTATAAGTTTAAGATAACATTCGGACTATTCTTGGCAAGTTGTAAAATAATTTGTTAATTCTATAATTAGTCATTATCCCAAAAACTCTAACCAATAATCCATACCTAATCCCCTCTGGGCCCACTCGATGCTATATATAGATCACAAGAGCTCAGACCAACATGTACAAGTGCTGAAAAGAAAATAAAAGAAAAAGAAGACTAAATTCAAAAAAAAAGAAAGAAAGAAAGAAAGGAAAATGGGTGAAGCTAGCTGTTGGTAGCCTAGCTGACTCCTTCAGTGCGACGTCACTGAGATCCTACCTTGCAGAGTTCATTGCAACTCTCTTGTTTGTCTTCGCCGGCGTCGGGTCAGCCATCGCCTACAGCAAGCTGACGGCCGACGCCGCCCTCGACCCTGCCGGGCTGGTGGCGGTGGCCCTGGCCCATGGGCTGGCACTGTTCGTTGGGGTGTCCATGGCTGCCAACATCTCCGGAGGCCACCTGAATCCAGCCGTCACCTTCGGGTTGGCGGTCGGCGGCCACGTCACCATCCTGACTGGCATCTTCTACTGGGGCGCCCAGCTTCTGGGGTCCACCGTGGCTTGCTTGCTCTTGAAGTTTGTGACCAGCGCTAAGGTAATGAAGATAGTGAATTCAAAAGGGTGGTAATTTTTAACCATTATCAAGTTGTAACCTTGATCTCCCACTGTGTGTTGGCTTTCAGGTGATCCCAACCCACGGAGTTGCAGCAGGAATGGGGTCGACCGAGGGGGTCGTGATGGAGATCGTCATCACCTTCGCCCTCGTCTACACAGTCTACGCCACCGCAGCTGACCCAAAGAAGGGCTCCCTTGGGACCATCGCCCCCATCGCCATCGGCTTCATCGTGGGCGCAAACATCCTCGCCGCCGGCCCGTTCAGCGGCGGGTCCATGAACCCGGCCCGGTCCTTCGGGCCGGCTCTGGCCAGTTGGAGCTTTGCCGGCCACTGGGGTCTACTGGGTGGGCCCGCTCATCGGGGGTGGGCTGGCTGGGCTCATCTATGGCGACATCTTCATTGGATCCTATGAGCCTGTCCCTGCTCAGGACTATCCTTAAGAGAGAGAGAGAGAGAGTCTCTCATTTTAGTGATCTCTTTTCTTTTTCTAGCTTTGTTTGTTGTTGATGGGGGAGTAAACCTAACATGAGACGTAATCAGGTGGTGGTGAATTTGTACGCTGGGTTTTATGTGTTCGAACTCTCGGCCATCAATGCATATATTTCGTGAAGTGTCATCTGTACTGCAATGGTAAAACCTCTTGTTAATTTATGTGGTGCGAAAAGATCTACAGTTTTATTGTTGCCGCTAAATGATTTAGTTTCTAGCAAATCTTCAACCCATTTCTGATAACTTGCACTCCTTTTTTTTTTTTTTAAATAAACTGTGAAGTCAAATAACTCATCTGTGTTTCATTAATAAGTTGTTAATGAAAAACATCTCTTGAAAGAAGCAGCAGAAGGCATTAAATCTTGAAAGGTGCTTGGAAAGCATAAACAAAAGGACAACATTACATACTGATCCAAAAGATCCCCAGGGACTCCCAGGTACCAGATACAGGGAAAGTCTTGTAGCAAAAGTCAGGTTAACACTTGAAAATCTAAAAGTTGAGAGTCCCCCAAGAAATGCAATCGCTCGACGTCGAGGTCGGTGTCGTCTCCCCTCCCCTCCGCGTCCTCACCCTAGCTGTCGGAGTCTGAAAGTTAAATTTTCATGAGTTATTAAGGTTTATTAGCAAATGGCACTCTTATACAAGTGTGACATGAATGATAATAGTGCAAACTACACTTTTAATCCTTTCCAAGTTTCGTTCTGCAAATTAATCATGTGCAAGGGTTAGACTTGTTTATTTATGCTATGAAAACATGAGCAACTTTGTGCGTGTTATGTTAGAAATGCATTCAGAAATATCCTGAGAATGAGTTACCAAGGTGTGATACCAAGAACAAGAGCCCATTTCCAATAAATTGACAAAACAAATTAATGTAGATTCCAAAACTTACAAGAACTTTTTCAAAATACAACTGTCCTGTTTGATTCGTAAGGCAGAACTCGGAGCTCACAATATGATTTTATGGCTTGCGCCAGGCACTGCTTCTAGAGGTTCTCCGACTTCAGGACAAAACTGTGTCGATTATCTCTGTGAGATACTCTATCAACCTGACCAGCATAAACACACCATAACAACTTGTAATTATTTAACCCCAGAACAAAAAAAAAAAAAAAAAATTCAAAGAAAACAATTGTGTTTAGATGTATGCAGATGCAGAAACAGGACAATATGCTTTTCTATCTTACAGAAAACAAACACAGAAATTTTTTTGAGGGCATGTATGTGCACGCACAAAAACAGAAACTTCAGACAGAAGGTATATAAGAAGTGAACTGCCAGGTTTACGTGTATCGCCTTGTGAATTTAATCCAGCTTTTGAGCATAAACAAGTTGGTCAATGGCAGAGGCCGATGTGATCAAATTCTTCCTGTTGGAAATACAATAGATTTAATGCGGATAAAATAGGCCATGAATCAAGAATCATAGAACATCTCAAAATTAGAATGCATAATCAAAATAACCCTAATACTCAAATCTCCATACCTGAAGCCATTGAAGAAGATTGGATGAAGTTGAAGAAGACTTTGATTCCTTCCTTTGATCCTGCAAACCCTAATGCAATGATCCTCTTTCTCTGTCTCCTTTTCCTTTCACAAAACCTCCAGAAAATCTTTTACCGATGGCGTTCTCAAAAATGAGCGATAGTTTTGTATTTCTTTGCAAGAGGAGAAAAGGGGTCGCACATTTGCAAATAAACCCCTTGAAATAAAACCTTTCATCATGGTACCCTTTATATTTCAAGAGACTATATAACTATATAAATGTGACTTTAAATGGGCATAATATTATATCAGTTAACTTTAATAGGAATCCAATGTCAATTAACCAAGGTTATTGGTCCATCTTTAATGTGAAATAAACATTCTCCCAGTTGGACCATTAACCGATTAGGTTAAACTTTAGAAAACAAATAAAAGAAAAGACTCATTTGTAAATCATTTTTGACTCCATTGGATTCCATACCGAAAAACCTTGACACGTGATCACGAATTTTTTTTAAAAAACAACAACTGATAAGCCCAAATATGAAATACTGTAATACTGCAATTAGCTTGGACCACCAATGCGAGTCATAGCGGTTATACAACATCTATGTCATACTCCCTTCTATGTACCACAACATTGATAACCCTTACTAATTGAGTCTATAACAAAATGACCCCTGTATTGTCTTGTAAAGACATTTCCTGTTTAACAAACATCCATACATAACATGTGCACACATAATTAGATAACAGGAAACACAGAAACAAACTTTTATTTGTACAATAATGTCAATTACATAAGTACCAAAATATACATTACAGATTGCCCAAAAGACCCATTCTAACAACATGTTCCTTAAATGTCTTTGGAGGCAATCCTTTTGTCATTGGATCAGCAACCATTAAAGTGGTACTTATACTTTCAATTGACACCTTTGTTTCTCAACTCTTTCTCTAACCACCAAGTACTTAAGTTCTATGTGTCTAGAACCATTAGAGTACTTACCATTCTTAGAGAAGAAAACGGCTGCTGTATTGTCACAATATATCTTCAGCGGCCTGGCAATAGAGTCAACTACACCAAGTGCTGAGATAAAATTCCTTAACCATAATGCATGATTTGTGGCCTCAAAACAAGCTATAAACTCAGCCTCCATCGTGGATGAAGCAATAATAGACTGTTTACACTCTTCCACGATATTGCCCCACCTGCTAGTAAGAAAATAAATCCTGAGGTAGACTTCCTGCTATCTGGGCAACCACCAAAATCTGAGTCTGAATAGCCGATCACCTCCAACTGATCTGATCTCCTGTATGTGAGCATATGGTCCTTCGTCCCTTGAAGATACCGCATAACCTTCTTAGCCAACTTCACAGTGCTCCATTCCTGGATGCTTTGGTATTCCCAACATCCCAACTGCAAAACTGATATCTGGCCTGGTACAAGTGCTTGCATACATCAAGCTCCCAACAGCTGATGCATACGGAACTTTCTGCATTTGACCCTTTTCTAAGTCATTTCTGGGACACTGGTTACCACTTAATTTGTCACCCTTCTGAATGGGTGCAGGACTGACTGAACACATTTCCATATGAATCTTTCCAAGACTCGGTTGATATAACATTTCTGAGACAGTCCTAGCAATCCTCGAGATTATCCCTGAAGATCTCTATGCCAATGACATAAGCTGCCTCACCCATATCAACCATCTGAAAGTTCTTGGTAAGATAGCTTTTAGTTTCATATAGCAGACCAATATCACTACTGGCTAATAAGATATCATCCACATACAGAACCAGAAAATAAACTTGCTCCCACTGATCTTTAGATATATACACTGATCAACAGTGTTTTGGTAAATCCAAAAGATGTAATGGTATCATTAAACTTTATATACCATTGCCTGGAAGCTTGTTTAAGTCCGTATATGGATTTCTTTAATTTGCAAGCCAAGTGTTCTATACCTTCATTTGCGAACCCTTCAGGTTGCTCCATGTAAATTACCTCATCCAAATCTCCATTCAGAAAAGCAGTTTTCACATCCATTTGATGTAACTCCAAATCATAATGAGCTACAAGTGCCATAATGATTCTAAGAGAATCCTTCTTTGATACTGGAGAGAAGGTTTCTGTATAGTCAATGCCTTCTTTCTGAGTGAAACCTTTGGCCACAAGTCTAGCCTTATATCGTTCGATATTGCCTTTAGAGTCGCGGCTAGGTCTTAAAGACCCATTTACACCGACTTTCTTACAGTTAGTAGGCAATTCAACGAGATCCCAGACTTGATTTTGGTCCATAGATTTCAACTCATCATTCATAGCATCAACCCATTTACTAGAATCATTGCATTCTATGGCTTGTGAAAATGAAACTGGATCTTTATTAATCCCAATATCATAGTCAGATTCCTGTAGATATACCACATAATCATCTGAAATGGCAGATCTTCTTTCCCTTTGAGATCTTCTCAAAGCTGCCGGTTGTGGTGGTGTTCTACAATATTTTCAATGGCGATATCCTCATGGAGTGGTGAACCATATCAATATGTTGTTCTGGTATCTCAACTTGATGATCAAGCTGAGGGACAACATTTTCTCTTGAAGGAAAGGTAATTGGGATATTTACCCTTACTACTTCAAGATCTACCTTTCTTGGTTCATCACTCCCACTAAATTCACCATTCTCTAGGAATCTGGCATTACCAGTTTCAACTATTCTTGTACTATGGTTAGGGCAATAAAATTTGTATCCTTAGACTTATCTGGATAACCAATGAAATACCCAGATATTGTTTTTAAGTCTAATTTCTTTCTTGTGGATATATATTCTAGCTTCTGCTGGACAACCCCAAACATGTAAATGTCTTAAACTAGGTTTCCTACCAGTCCACAACTCGAAAGAAGTTGTTAGTTGTTGGACTGCCTTACTAGGAACCCTGTTTAAGATATTACATAGCAGTCTTTAAGGCTTCATTCCACAATGAAATGGGTACATTAGAGAAGCTCATCATGCTCCTAACCATATCCATAAGTGTTTCGGTTTCGCCTTTCAGCAACACCATTCTGCTGAGGCGTACCTGGCATGTGTATTGAGCACAAATATCACGCTTTTCTAGAAATTTGACAAATGGGCCAGGATGTTGTCTGACTCATCATATCTACCATAAAATTCACCACCTCGATCTGATCTTATGATTTTAACCTTTCTATCTAATTGTCTCTCGACTTCTGTAATGAACACCTCAAGGATGTCAACAGCCTGAGACTTTTCATTAATTAGATACACATAATCATAACGTGACAGATCATCTATAAAGGTAATGAAATATCTCTCTCCCGTAAAACATGGAATGGAGAATGGTCCGCAAATATCTGTATGAATTATTTCAAGGAGTTCTTTACTTCTTGTGGCACCTTTCTTAGTGTGTTTGGTTTGCTTTCCTTTTATGCAATCCACACACACATCAAAATCAGTGAAGTCTAGGTTATCCAAATCCCATTCCTCACTAATCTTATAATTCTATCCCTGGAGATATGCCCCAGTCTTCTATGCCACAAGATTGAGGATTTTTCATTTATTAAGACACGTTTATACCAACATTCGAATGCAGAGATAATAAAGATTGTGCAAACTCATCATTCAATGAAATTTTATATAAACCATCCATAAAAATTCCATGTCCAACCGAAATTGAATTATACATTAAACTGAGTTTTCCACAACTGAATAAAACAGAATATCCAAAAACATCTAATTTGGATATTGACATTAAATTCCTAGAAATCGAAGGTACATAAAAAGTATCTTCAAGATCCATCTGATGTCCCGTCTCCAAGAGTAGTCGATAAGTACCAACATATTCGACCCTCACTTTGAGACGGTTCCCCATAAAGACGAATCTCTCACTCCTTCGGTTTCTGGGTTGTAAGGAATCCCTGCATTGAATTAGTTATGTGAGTTGTGGCTCCAGAGTCAATCCACCAAGTATTAGAAGGAACTTCAGCAAGATTTGATTCAAAACATACAAAAGAAAGATTTATATCTTTCTTTTCGAACCAAGCCTTCCTCTTGTTGCAGTCCTTCTTCACATGTCCCTTTCTGCCACAGAAGTAGCACTTGACAGTGAAGACCTTTCCATGACCTTGGCTACTTCCCCATGGTCATGCCCTTTCTTTGATGGAAATCTCTTACCTCTTCCATATTTACCTTTCTTATGGATACCTCCTTGAGTTACTGCCAATACTGAGTTATGCCCTTCTTGCCTCAGTCTCACTTCCTCTTGTACACACATACCAGTTAGCTCATTCAAATTCCACTTATCTTTATGAGTGTTGTAGGAATCTTGAATGGCCAAACTGAGAAGGAAGTGAGTTAAGGATGAACTGTACCAAGAAGGATTCATCCACTTTCATACCCAGTGATCCTAACTTAGCAGCCTTATCAGTCATATTTAGAATGTGTTGTTGAACTCCTCTATTACCATCATATTTCATGGTGGTAAGTTCAGCATGAGGGTGCCAGCTAATGACTTATCTGCAGACTTAAATCGGTCTCTTACAGCAGATAAAAAGTTCAGATGCACTAGTAGTATGTGGAGGGAAGTCTTGATGTTATGGCTATGGTCATCTTTATGAACATGAGACTGAGTCTATTCGACCTTTCCCAAGCTTTGGCATGGCTAACCTGCTCTGCTGTACTTTCAGCAGACACTTCATCAGGCTTCTCTACCAAAGGGCCATGTCTAGGTCTAGGACACCCAGTGTAAACTGTACATGCTCAAACCACTCAGAGAAATTTGTACCATCCAGGGCTGGAATGCTAGTGCATGAGTGTGAGGAAGTAGGGACGTTCACTGAAACATAATAGGACATTGCTCACATTAGGCCACTTATCATTACAATAACCTTAAATTAATTAAGATGAACTATGATATCACTTTGATTTCTCCTTTGGGCGAAACCTAAGCATATCTAGTGTTCACTCTTTAGGTGAGAACTTTTATCACCTACGTAGGTCTAATATAATTTATGTCACTTAGATAGTAAGTCATGTTACCTTTGGGTATCCAATTCCACACCACTAAGTTACATAAAATTACACTACCCTACCCGGTTCATAATTATTTGAAAGAGACTTCCTTTGGGCCAGTCCCAATCTCCTAAGTAGAACCGCCATCGAGAATATTATTGTCTTTTATGCCACCCTCATTGACAAGTCTTTTAGGTAGTTATATATTCATAGGTTTACTAACATAGGTCACTTTGGCAACTACTAAATCAATAAGTCATATGAATACAAAACTAACCAATAATATTCTCTAATCCTTTTATTTGAGTAAAGTCATAATACCTCAATACATTACTTGACCAGCATCAATCAATATTAACACAAAACTTAAATGTTTAACATACTTTAATAATTGAACATTAACAAGTATTAGTCGACTACAATGAAAGATTAGTCGACTTGGATCAAGTCAAGTCGACTACACATTTAGGTCCAGTCGACTAGGGCAAAGAAAGATTAGTCGACTATACCCATATAATTAGTCGACTATAAATTTTTATTGGTCGACTACAAAATTTTTATTAGTCGACTCCTGTTGGAAGACAACTCTCGGTTAAAAATTAGTCGACTTGGCAAAAATGGTTAGTCGACTATACACTTTACTAGTCGACTAATCCAAAGTACAAGTCGACTCCTATTAGAAACAGAGAGTTTTCAACTTTCGGGAAAATAAATTAGTCGACTATAAACTCTTGCTAGTCGACTAATAGTCGACGAAACAGTTATTTGAGGCAGTTTCTGTTCCGACGATTTAATCAAAAATTAGGGAAAATTAGGGTTCTAATCCTAAATTTTGATCCCTATTAATTGCATAATTAGAGGAGTATGAACATGATATTAGGGTTATGTAATCCTCTATCAATTCCACAATTAAAAGATCAAAATTGATTTATTAAACATTAATCAAAACCCTAATTTACCATAATCTTTAATCCAAGATTGTATTGATTCTTAACACGGCTCTGATACCAAATGTTGGAAATACAATAGATTTAATGCGGATATAAATAGGCCATGAATCAAGAATCATAGAACATCTCAAATTAGAATGCATAATCAAATAACCCTAATACTCAAATCTCCATACCTGAAGCCATTGAAGAAGATTGGATGAAGTTTGAGAAGACTTTGATTCCTTCCTTTTGATCCTGCAACCCTAAGCAATGATCCTCTTTTCTCTGTCTCCTTTTCCTTTCACAAAACCTCCAGAAAATCTTTTACCGATGGCGTTCTCAAAAATGACCGATAGTTTTGTATTTCTTTGCAGGAGGAGAAAAGTGGGTCGCACATTTGCAAATAAACCCCTTGAAATAAAACCTTTCCATCATGGTACCCTTTATATTTCAAGAGAATATAAACTATATAAAGTGACTTTAATATGGGCATAATATTATATCAGTTAACTTTAATAGGAATCCAATGTCAATTAACCAAGGTTATTGGTCCATCTTTAATGTGAAATTAACACTTCCTCCTGAAATTACTGGATCCATGATTTTGTAACTCTGATCATAATCATGCATCAATGATCTAACTCCAGACTGAATATCGCTAAACATTTGGCTGAAAGAAAGATGGATAGTCAGCATGAACTTATGGCATAACATGCCACAGACGAATCTACGAACATATGTTTTGTTAATGTAGGTTAGCTGAAATGTATTGAAGGCACATGAGGCAGCATTATTAAGAGAGATTTAAGTATGAAGTCGTTAATAGTTAAGCAAAATAATTCTCACCATCTGTTCAATAATCGGGCCTGCATCAAGTTCTTCTGTCACAAAGTGACTTGTTGCACTAATCAACTTCACCCCAGCATCAAAAGCCTGCCGAGAAATATTGCAGATATAGAAGTTAACCACAACTAGAAGAAGTTAATAAAATACGCAAACCCAATGACTTGAGAAAGTCGTGAATCAGATACCTGTTTTGAAGGATTCCCGCCCTTAAATGACGGAAGAAGACCATGGTGAATGTTGATTATGTCTTTCCCATAGCTCTTCAGAAATTTCCACACGAATCTGTGAAATTGTATTATGTAACGGCTGTTTTGCACTTCACATGATACAGAAGGTGACTCAGATAAACCTACAACAAATAGAAAAGATACACAGAGAGAACTAAAGGAGAATCTCAAAGCTATCAATCTATTTAAAACATGTAATTTCAAGTCTCAAGACTATCCATTTCTTGAATCGGCTAGCCAGATTCCCCCCAATAGCATGTGCTCAAGTTTATGCAATAATGGATCCAACTTTTTTTCTAATTTTTAGAATAGAATTCTAAACTGTCATTGTAAATAGGATGTGTTATGGATGAATATGTACAAGTGAGCTTTCAGGCTACCTGAAAAGACAACATGGTGGATACGAACTTAATGGAGAGATTACACGTTTGACAATTAAAAGGCTGCAAGTAGCAGATTGTTGCATGATCGGGGAAGGGATCTTTCCATAGTAATTCTTTTACTTTGTGATTAAATTTGATATCCAATCTATAATGAAAGCTATGTATTTGGATTACTATTATTTTACAAATATTCTGTACCATTCTGCAAACACTTGGCTGAGTTCGGATGTCTAACAAAATAAAATACACATGTGATTTTCTGTCTTGAGCTTAAAGCAAGATAATCATGATAAATTTCTGAGGAGTGTTTGCACAGATAAGATAACCAGTCCGATATCATGATATGAAAATTTATGTTCTTAAGGCAAATTTCAAATTTTTTGATTATCTTTTTTGTGCATGTGACTCTGTGTTACCATTCACCTCCATTAGTTAACACTGTGTACCACACCGTCATAATTATGCATAGACATTATAAGTTTTTGGAATTAATGATAATGTGATAAATATACTTCATATTTTTGTTTCTACCACCTTTATTGACTGCCTGGTCATGACTTGCACTCTAGCCTCAAGGCAAAACAAGGGTGGAGCTTAGCAACCCAACTTAAACCGTTTGAAAAGCTCCTGGACTATGAACCAAAATGTGTACACTATTATGTAGAAAAAGCTACTTGCAAATGCATAGAGATTACAATCTCCTATTTGTCACATGGACTGGCTTGAGTCTATAAGAAATGAAATGAGCATGAAGCTACTTATATTACAACATTGCCAACCCCTTCACGGCAAAGTCCAAGTACTCTTGCCATTTCCTATATAACCTCAATATTTCCCATTTTACACTTGTTGCACAATGAAACTTTTCTTCTATCAACAATACAATTGGTTTCACGTAATCTTACGAAAATAATAATTCTATTCACATAAAATCCCACCATCACATAGATTTTCAAAATTTAAATTAGATGTGAATTCTTAATAATCTTTTATATAAACAAATAACCTACTTTTCAAATGTGAACCTGTAACGCCACGATCCGGAAGGTACGGAGACGTTACTGTGACGTATATACGCAGGTCAGAAATACCCTCTCATATATACGCTAAGCATCAGTACAGGCAAGAATCAGAGTACGGAAGCATGTGGTGCATTATACATTCCAACATATGAGTACAATTGCAAAGTTATCACCAGATGTGACAGATATTACAAGAATATTACATCACTGATAAGCGTAAATGCGAGAATACAAAGAGATGTATATGTATGAACAGTATAAAGGCACTCACGAGTTTACAAAAGGAAAACTCGAGAGGCGCACAGGGGGGCCTGGAAGGATATAGCTTCAAATGGTCTGCTGGAGATCCAAACTACCGCTGCACCTCACAGGTCAGCAACAAAGAGAATCCCCTAGCCCCAAACTCTAGGACCTGGACATGAGGATCCAGAGGAGTCAGACTCCCCCAGCAAGTGGTGATGCGAATGTCAGATGGCGTGCCAAGATAAGTACAAGTGTATCGATAAAACCGAATCATAATCATACATTGTTGTGAGCATAAGCATGCAGAAGCAAGTAGAGACAGTAATCGATATCAAGCCGGGAGCATTCATGATATAACATGATAAAAGCAGGTAACGAGGCGATGAATAAAGTAGACAAGGCAACACCAGATATCTCCTAAACTAACATAAAACCGATAAAACTGATAAAATCGAATAAAACTAATTACGAGCAAAACCGATCGCACCAGCTCAGGTCACGCTCCATGAGACTAGTACATCGAAGGAATAATCCAAATAAGGAAACTCTCATCTATATACCTTTATCCCATGTCACCGTAATCCAAACGCATACAACCCGTGTTACAAAATAACACAACAAATTGTATATTAGCATCTTATTATAATTGGGGCCGTATAAGTTGTAGGCTTCAGTATGCGTCCCATTCCACATACTTCCACTCACAACTTATAGAGCAAGTTATTTGGAAACTGATAAAGTTCGATGAATCATGTTTCGGATGGGCCCCGTACATGCCCGGGACAACGGTCCAGGAGTATCCGGTGCTGAGCCAGAACGTACCGCTAGGTACCGGGACTTATTACGCCCGAACAGGAATAGAGTATCGCAGATCCCATAGAAATAGGCCTAGGGTGTGTGCATACCCGGCAAGAATAATCAGGAGTAGGGGTGCCAGCACACCCCACGGAATCCCTGGTGGCCGCCAGGTGATCCTCAAGTATGTGGCCACGCGTGACTCGATAAGACCACCATAAACATGATTAATCAGGGCCCATCAGTTTCCCCCAAACCGGGTACAAGTTGTCTTATAATAATATAGTATGTAGTCAGCAACTTACGGGAATAAAAGGATCAGGAATTTAGGAGTACATAAGTATTGAAGATTCAGGTCACTGCATATAGAATACAGAATAACAAGTACATAATACAAGTCACTGTATGTAACACAGGATAGCACGGTGGGATTTCTGTGAATGTGATAGCCATAGGTCAAGTATCAACGTGTCAAGAAGCAGGTGGTAAATCATATTATAATGAGGAACAAGCGCTAAGTAGTAAGTAATGTCAGGTGGTAACACGTCAGTTGCTAAATGATACAAACAGGTGTATATCAAGTGTTAACATGACAAGTATGTACATCACAATATCAAATGAGAATACCGATATAAATACATAATGTTATGCAAGTCAACCCGACGATGCGGGAAAGTCCAATGGGAAAGCGAGAACACTCGCCTAGAACTTCAGAAAATACTGCGGAAACCCAAGCTCTGGAATCCAGGTAATCAACGCGTAAACGCGTTCAATATAAAGGAGGAGAGAGAATGGAGACGCGGGAATCGCAGACGCGGGAGTCGCGTCGCACAGAGGCCCCAAACGCGGGGTTCGAGAACCGCGTTAAAACTAGGGACGAGACGAACACAGACGCGGGTATGAGCTCCGCGTCGTGTTAACACAAGAACGCGAGGATCACGCTAAATAATTACTCAAACGCAGAGGGTAAAATCTGCGTCTAGTAATCACACAACAAGAGAAAGGGGGAGAGAGGAAAAAAGGGGAGACGCAGGAAATGAGGGAGAAGTGGGAGACGCAAGGGAAAAGAGGAGAGGGGGACGCAGGTTTTGAATTAATAGGAAAGGAAAAAAAAGAAGGAAAGAAAAGAGAAAGAAAGAAAGAAGGAATGAAGGGAAGAAAAGGAAGAAGGAAAGGAAAGATAAGAAAGAAGAATGGAAGGGGGATGGTCGGTCAGGTTGCCGGCAACGGCCGGAGATGGTCGGAGACGGCCGGAAGTGGCCGGAGACGGGTGGCCAAAGCCCCAAAAGAGAAGGTGGTTGATGGTGTAAGTGTAGTTCAAATGAAAAAAATGAAGATTGAAAATGGTGTTTCGGAGGACGAACTTATAGCTCGTTGGAAAGAGAATGACGAGGAGAAGAAGATGGTATGGTTGGTGGTGGTTAAGGTGGTGTAGGTGGTGGTGGAAATGGTGGCGAAGTTAGTGGAGAAGATGGGTTGTTTTGGTTAGAAATGGAGGAAGAAGATGGTGATGAAGATGGTGTTGTGGTGTTGTTGTTGGAATGGTGGAGTAGATGGAGGGGTGAATGGTGGAGGAAATGGTGGTGGAGAAAGATGGAGATGGAGGGTGGTGATGGCTGGCCAAGAAGGGAAGCTTGCTTGGCTGCGTTGCTTGCTGTTGGCTAGAAAAGGAAGATGGAAAGAAAATAATGAAGAGAGAGAAGGAGTGGGGGGTGGTTATATAAAGGAGGGAAATGACTATTATAATATTGACATTCCCACCTTTACATAAGGAAACTTGCGTCTCCACAAAATGGCTGCGTCCCCATGAATAAAATTCGCGTCTGGACAAACAAGCTAGACGCGGAGATAAAAGCCGCGTTCAGAAAAAATGCGAAAGTTGCGTTTGGTAAAAAGACAAAAAAATCATGGTGACAAGTTGCAGGGCATAGCATTAAATACAGCATGGAGAGGATCACTGCATTAAATGTTGAATTCAGGTTAGGTGAAACTCGCGTCTAGTAAGGAGAGAGAAAATAGAGAAAAGAGGAAATAAAAATCTGGATAGAATTTCGGTATCTGGGAAAACCGAAAAACTCCAGAAAAGTCAAAAAATTTAAGTAGCTTGGAAAGCTTCCCAAAAATTCTCAAAAATAATAAATATTATTTAAAGATTTTGATGAAATCAATTTTAGAAATTCAAACCCATTTTCAAAATAAAAATCCTGAAGTCAACCGTCAATACCGGTCTATACCGGGTCGGCCGGATTTGATAAATTCTGAAAAATCTCAGAAAATGTCAGAAGGAGAAAATATAATTCTAAAAAGTAATATGAAAGCGGAATTCAGAAATTTGATTCCAATTGTAAACTAAATTTCTGGAATCAACCAGTGATACTGGCTGACACCAAATCCAGTGGAATTTCGATAAATTTAGAAAAAATCCCAGAAAAAGTATTTAGATATAAAATGTGATTTTAAGAAGTTATGGGAAAGTCGTTTCCTAACATTCAACTCCGTTTGTAAATTAAAAATCCGAGAATCGGTCAGTGGTACTGGTCGACACCGGTTTTGAAGATTTTCAATTTAATTCTGAAAATTTTCAGAAAATCATGAAAAATCTAAAATATTAGAAAATGATGTTTGAAACTGAAATCGGTCAAATCCGAATACCAGAAAGACTAAATCGAGTAATAACCTGAGATCGGTCCCCGATTCAGACTAGGGCTGAGTCCGAGTCCACGAATCCGGATCCAAGGTCAAACGATCATATAAATAATTCATAATACAAAACAAATCAGAAAGTAAATCAAAAAAATATGATCGAGAAATCTGAATACGCAACTAAGTACGTATTCCGGGAGCGGGTGTTACAGAACCTTCAAGGTATTTTAATTATTAACACTCGGGTATAAATATACATGAATCATCTACCGATAAAGGTAACTTCAATTCATATAGGGGATTGGCCACCGTTCTTGGACTGGATTGATAGAAAGTTAGCTTCTTGGAGCAGACCTCTCTCTCTCGTTGGAGAAGGTTAGTCCTAGTAATTCCGTACCTACAATAATGCCGCTTTATTGTCTATCTATTTGTCCTCTTGCCATAATGGGTTTGATTACAATGATGCCTTCTTCTGAAAGGTAAGAAATTCACAAGTGGTGGACTATGCTTTGTTAGTTGGAAAATCATGTGCCTGTGGAAAAGGTTTTGCGGTCCTGGTGTTTTGGATCTTAGAGTTTTCAACCTTCCCTTCTGGAAAAGTGGTCGTGAAAATTTTTCTCCTTATTCGACACTAATTTAGACACGTATTGTGATACATAACTACTATCAGCAGAGACGCGTTTTTGATCTCTTCCCTCACATAGTTGGATATGCTTCCATGTTTTGGAGGAGTGCCCTCAAATGCAGTATTGGCCTTTAGCTCCAGTGTGCTGATATATAGAGGCTCTTGGCTTACTTCACACACATGCTTGGTTGATCATGAAGACAGGAGGGGATGGAAATTCTCAGCTTCTCTGTTAGATCTTTATGCTGAGCTCTTAGTCCCACCATATCAGTGGCTTCCAAAAATTCACATTTGAGTGGGCTGTTCAAGCTCCACTAAGGGATGAAATCCATGCTTGGATTATCCTCCATGGTAGACTGCTCGCTGTAGATTGATTGAGGTTTATGGGTATAACAGGAGATTGTGCGTGGGGCTTTGTTAGAGGGAAGAGGAAAACTTCAGATCATCTTTTCCCCACTACGAGTACAATTACATTATCTAGGGTTATCTTTGCTTAACATTGTCACGGACTTTTGGGATAGATGAAATTGTACCTATATCCAAGAGCATGCCTTCACATCAGCACATGACTGTCGTTGTTGTGCTGCTCCACGTTTGGAAAAAGGAAAGGTAATGGCCGCATGTTGTTGCTCTATCTTGTCCTCTGTTGAAGTTCTCTCTAATCAAATTATGTAAAGGGCGGAGTTTGGTCTTCATGCCTCATGAGGCCAAAGTGTAACAAAATCATACTCTCTCTTGCCTCTTTTGTATCATTCTTTTACCACCTTGGAAAGTTTCTTGTAACTTTTGTTTTAGCAAAAATAAAAAATAAAAATTTGTTAGGGTCTTCGAGTTTGAGACCCCAACATCCTCTCAAAAAAAAAATCATTACAAATGTGTTGTATAATTAAATCTCTGTTAATAATAAGAAGAACTATATTGACCCATTAGATTATTTGAGAGCTTCCAGTGTCACTCAATAAGTAAGCATTTATTAATTAGTTTATATTTTTACGATCTACACGTGCATTGCACGCATGCAAAACTACAACCATGTATGCTACTGCGTCATGCCAAATATATAGAACGGAAACTTCTATGATGAGCTATTTGTGTTGGCCACGCATCAAACACACAATTCAAACACACGTGTACTTTTCATACATTACTGTATGTTAGAATGTCGTGTCGATGTCACCATGTCCGTGTCCACGCAACATAACAATATTTCTTCACTGTTGGCACGTTGCATCACATGGAATTAGAAACTTCCCATATGTTCTCCTCAAAATAAGATTTTTACGCTTGCCAAATAGACGCTTCTCACGTAGTCCCCTCCATATGGAAACAGACAACCACATTACTACGGAAACAAACTTCTTTGAACTTGAGTCTATATCATGGCATAGGCAACAGTAAGGAAAGGATGTTCTACATATATGTCCCTCTAAAATTTTTGCAAAAATCTTATTTCCATAAATTTAAATGATAAAACAGATAATGTAATAGATGATCTAGTTTCTTCAAAATTGATCCAGCAGATAGATGAAAAACTGATAGTTCAACAAAGCCAGACTGAGGGTTGAAAACAGAAACGCGTGATCAGATTACCTGCATATATCTCGCAATCACTAGAAAATCGGTATCTTCAACCAAACCCAAGATCTCTTCCTCCCTTATATTTACTTTGTGGATATGGAATTCCATGCCTCTCCAAAAAAAAAAACGTATAGCATGAGTATTTGGAGCTCTCTCATGATTGCTGCGAAGACGCGGCAAAGGTTAGCACAAAGGCTTGCCATAAAAAGTTGAGTATAGTGAGCATGCTTCACCTTATTACACAATTTATATTCACTGGAAGCCTGCCCTCCTGCCATCCATATAGTCGATCAACCAGACAATGTTCCTACAACAGTAAAGTCCCATCTGGATATCAAATTGCAAGAAAAATGAAATGTGAAAAGTATTACGACATCCAAAGTTCAAGTTTCTGATCATGCACCAATAATTTTTTAGAGACAAAATATTTCTAAAATAGAATGAAAAAAAATCAATCTCACCTGCTTTGAAGCAAGAGCTGCAATGTTGTATGTTGGGTCAAGATCGGGCACTCTGACTATAGATTTCTCCGCATTGAAGAACTTTGACAGAGTCAGGAAGACATTGTCCATCACAGCCCGTGGCCAGCGTGCAGGGTCAAATACAAATTCACTGCAAATTTGTGAAAATTATCTACATTCAGGTTTTGTTAAATAAAACATGAAAGCTAATTAATTAATTAATTTACAGAAAAGTGAAGGGAAAAGGAGAGACCTTCTTGAGTAGAAGACGAGCTTTTTGTCGGGGACGAAGACGTCGACGCCGTGGGAGGCGATGCAGTCGGAGAGCTTGGCCACGATCCCCACCACGTCCGGGCACTGGAACACGTGCACCCCCTGCACGGGCGATGCCGCCGCTGTTGAAAAAGGATCGGTACATGGACCCCACTAGCAAAAACTGAGAGCAGGCTCTCTGGAAAAACATTGGAACAATTCTCTCTTTTTTCCGAGGTTTTTTTTTTTTTTTTTTTTTTTTTTTTTTTTGTCCGTTAAGAAATACAGAGAGAGAGAGAGAGAGAGAGTCTAGTCGTCAAATTAAGCATGGATCATTTCTTTCTTTGTGGTGGGAGGTCGTCATCTCTGAAAGTTTTTGGCTGCTTACGTTCACTCCAGGTGAATTTAAATTTGAGTGGTTGTGGCCAAGAGAGAGAGAGAGAGAGAGAGAGAGAGAGAGGAATTTGGTTGGTTTCTGATGCACTGAAGAAGACGACATTGAATTTACTCTCTTGCCGGTTCAAATTTCAAATGTGATATTCTAGTCACAAAATTATGTATCACAATCTAGAGGTCAGGAGGTGACGTGAAAGAGATTAATCTGGAGGATGATTATAAGTCCACTGAGATATCTCTATATTACCAAACTAACAAACAAACAAACAAATATTTGAGTCAGCCACCTCTCAACTTGTTGATGAAGACCACACTGGACTGACAACCAATAGTATCATATTTTCGTCGGGCCAGCTCTGCGTCCGTTTTGGAAAAACACAATGTTGCAGCAAAATCGAAGATTCCAGCACCAAGCAGTTTATTTTTCTTTACTTGCCATTTTGCCTTCAACAAAAGCTACTTGAACATAGTTAAACAAAGATATGAATGACATTTCACAAAAAAATTGGAAAGGGAAGGAAGTGAAGGTTAAGAGAGAATTCCATCAGTCCATTTGCAGTAGATCGACAACGAACCTGTGTATCTCAACATCCTCAATTGCCCACAATTTACGATAATCTCTTCAAATAAGGATACGCGTAACTTTCACTTTCTTTTAACATAAAGATTGAGCAAAATATAGTGAACACAAACTACCATTAACTCCACATAAAGAGAGAGTATCAGAAATCCCTTCTTTTTCCTGATGTTAATGGAATATTCTCAAAAAAACCTAATCAAAATCATTTGTAAAGTATCCCACAATCTTAAGTATAAAAGCTCGTAAAAATTGAAACTACAAGGAAAATTGGCCCCTCTGGGTCTTTGACCAATTTTGATTGCTGGTCTACAGCAGAACAGCAGCAGATGCAGCAAGACTGACGAAAATGATCACTTGGTAACTCTGTATGCCTGCAAATAAAGGGAGTTTCTATCAATCAGCAACCCCAATTAAAGATGTACTTGCTTTTGCTGAATAAAGAACTATATTTCCCATTTGACAAATTACGAAAGCTAAGATGAGAACTGCAGTAGTAAATCACACTGTTTGTTCCTTGGACTAATATCTTAAAACATAAAGATCTTAATCCTCAAGGGGAAAAAATTACCTTCACAGTTTTCAGTAACTGTTTGGCTTCGGCATTGTTTTCGAAGTGATCACGGACAGGCTGCAAGTTGTAGATAAAGGAAATATTGAAATAACACCAAAAATAAAATACATGTTTTATATATGAATTGAAATATTTAAAGACGAAGATCAACATCTAAGAGTATTTAACAAGTAAAACAACTATTCTGGTACCCTAAAGAAACCAAGGAAAATAAGCAAATCAGCTTGAGATGCCTTTTCAAAATGGTGTGTTATCATGTGTTATTGTGGAGAATAGCTACTTCATATAACCATTTATCAGACACCTTTCATTAGCCAATGCTTAGATGACACCCGGGGTCAGCACCAAATGCTAGACAAAGTCCAGTTTTACTTTAAGCAAGCCCACATGTGCGCGCGCGCGCACATGAAGAAAAGTTTCATTGCAACGCAAGTGGTAAGAGATGGACAGGGTACTCAAAGCAGAAGAGCCTGGTGTGAGAGGGAAACATAGCAGACGAGGGGAGCAATACCAGACATTGAAAGGAAAACAAGACTTCAAAAAAGAAATAGGAGAGATTTGATACATTTTGCAGAGAAAATAGGAGATAACAAGCGTTGTGGGTCCCACACAATAGATTTCATGAGATCAAAATAACATGTTTCAAAAGTGAACTCTAACCACTTTCTAGAAGAAAAATGGTGAATTCCAGCTCACCATGGAATTCGAATTCCTAACTTCAAACCAATCAGTGGATCGAACCTATTAGAGTAGAAATAAAATTCTTTGTTATGGTAGAAATAAGATTTTTCTTTTCTTTATTTTGGATTCTTCTACTCTAAGCAGGATATTGTGTATTTTCGAAGTCCTATTAGGACATGTATTTCTTTTCTCTATAAATAAGTGACTACACTCTAATTGCAGGTACATGGTCTTCTCTTCATCTTCTTCACCTCAACATGATATCAGAGCCCTATACTCTATATCAAATAAATTTTAATTCTGTTTTTTTAGTTCTACTATAATAAACATCTCATTCATGTTCTTGTTCTCTTGGCTAATATCAAAGACCTCATCGGTATTTAAATTACCATTGTGAAATTGAATGGCAAAAACTTTTTGTTACGGGAGAAAACTGAGAGAGACTTCCTTGGTGCAAGAGGCAAATTGAAGATAGTTACTTCCGCAAAACCTACCTGTACTGAAAAAGGCGTTTGAAGAATTAGAACGAGACAATTATTTGGTGATGACTTGGCTTTGGACAGCACGAAATCGACAATGAGTGCCAACTTTATGAACTTAGATACTGCAAAGAAATTTAAAAAATTATTCATAATACTTATTCCATGAAGAAGAATGCATCTCGAGTTTTTGAAGTATATGAGAACCTATTTAATCTCCGACAAGGCGAAAAGAGTTAGAAGATTACTACAGCCATGTCAAGAGTATGATTTTAATGAACTCAACTAGTATCATCCAGTCACTAATGATACTGAAATTCTTAAAAAGCAACGTGAAGAATTATATATTTGTAAGTTTCTTTTTAGGCTCAGTTCTCAGCTCAAATCACTTCGAGGACAGCTACTAGCAGGTGAAGGGGTGATTTCCTCTGTGTAATACTCTCATTGCTATCTCAGGCTTCAGAAATTCTACATCAACTTCTGATCCCTCTTCATTTGAGGGCTCTATCTTAATTTTCTCAACTGGTCGAGATAACAGTTCTCGAGGCCATGGTGATATGTCTTTTAGTGGTCGTGGTTCATCTACTAGAAGCCGAGTTTTTATCGTGGTCAGGATAATTCTCAAAAGTATACTCATTACAATTGAACCAATCACTATTGAATGATGTTAGGAATTGCGTGACAAACTTTCCCGGCCTCCTCGAGCTGCTGAATCATTTTCTGCACATGACTCTAATACTTTTGATACTTCTGCTGACGAATCTGTGACTCTATCAAAACCTGAGTATGATTCTCTAATTCAAAAGACGCATTTAGTCTTTACTTCAGACATTGCTACCTTGACACATTCAGGCATTTCTTATTTAGCGAGTTCATTAATTTTATCTTGGATCATTGATTCTGGTGCGTCAACCCACATAACTCGTAAATATACAGTCTTTTTCACTTTTCACGCATCTTCTGTCCCTTCTATAGTTTTTGCTTATGATAATTCCAAATGTAGCACTGGTGCTGTCAATCTCACTTCTCTCGCACTCACTGGTGTTAATTATATTCCACACGTTCCTTTTAATCTTACATCTATGAGTCATTTGACCAAAAATTTTCAGTGTTCTATAATTTGCTCTTCATCATGTACCTTTCAGGACTTTCAGACAAAGGTGATTGTGAGGGATATGAGCATGATAGTATATATATCTTCAATGCAATCATCAATCTAAAGTAGGAGCTTCTGTTGTGATGAGTTTGTGATACAGTAGCACTTACGTTTAAGGCCATGTATTTATTAAATTATTATTTTCTTCTGTTGAGGCAATTTTTAAATTACAGTGTGAGTCATGTCAATTTGATAAACATCATATAATTTGTTTTTCATCTAGGATAGTTAACCATTGTAGTCAGAGGCGGAATCAGGAATAAATTTTGGGATGGGCTGCAATCTTTTATAGCATATGCTTGTGCAATATATGAATTTGTCAAAAGAATAAAACAATATTCTCCACTAAATCTGGGATGGAACCAGGAATAAATTTGTCCAAAAAAACAAAAATAAAAGGGTCTAAAGGTAATGTATGAAAAAGTAAAGGGGGTCAAAGGCAATATATGAAAAAGTGGCGCAGGTTGTAGCCCAGCCAACACTTGGTTCCACCCTGACTACAGTTCTCCATTTGAAGTTGTTTATACTGATATTTGGAGTCCTACACGAGTTAAACGTATGCCTGATTTTTTTAATTTTACAACTTTTTTATAACTATTCTCGTATGACTAGGTTATTTTTAAAGAAAGATCGCTCTGAAATTCTCTCTATTTTCAAAGAATTAAAAAGATTAGTACTAAATTGAATTGTTCAATTAAAGTTTTACGATCTGATAATACTTTGAAATATGTGCAACATGCTCTTCAAGATTATTGTATTTCTCATAGTATAATTCATCAAACTTCGTGTGTATATATATCTCAACAGAACGGTGTTGATGAAAGAAAAACTCGTCATTTACTTGATATTGCTCGAATACTAATGGTTCATATGCATGTTCCCAAGTGTTTTGAGTTGACGCAGTCCTTACCGCTTTTTACTTAATTAATATGATTCCTTCTTCAATTTTAGATAGCAAAACCTCATTCTCAGTTCTTTATCTTGAAAAACTGTTTTGATTTACCTCCAAAAAATTTTAGGTGCGTGTTTTGTTCAAATTCTCAAAAATAAAGACATGATAAATTAGATCCTCAAGTAGTTCGATGTGTGTTTTAGGATATCCTCAGACATAAAAAGGATATCGATGTTAGAATCCTGTCAACAGAAAGTATGTGATTTGTACTGATGTTACTTTCTTTGAAAACACGCCTTACTTTTCAACCTCTCTAGATTCCAATACAACTCCTTCGACTACCCATGTTACTTTTCATGTATCACTAAAAGACTAGCCTCCACTCCAAGTTTATCAATGACGCAAAAAGATTACCATTGATCCTGACAGCTTACCCCCTCATCAATCAATTGTTTCCACTAAAGTGTCTAAGCTTCCCATAGCTCTTCAAAAATGTACTTGTTCTTGTACTCAGCATTCCATAAATAAAGTGTTATCTTTCTTTCATTATATCCTACATACTTTAATTTTGCAACCATATTATGTTCTGTCTCTCCCAAAATCCTATCGTAATGCTATTTGGATCATGAATGAAAAAGTGCTATGGATGAAGAGAAGATTGCTTTACATGTTAATGAAACATGAGAATAAACATTTTACCACCGGAAAACAAACTGTTGGCTATCGATGGATATACAGTATCAATTTCTCCCCAATGGATAGATTAAGCGCTAGAAGGCATGTTTAGTTGCCAAAGGATTACACACAGACTTATGGTATTGATTATTTTGAGACTCTTTGGTAGCTCATTTACATTCTGTTCGCATTCGTTTATCAGTTACGGTAGTGAAACAATGGATTTTGTATCAGTTAGATAATAAAAATGCGTTATTGCATGAAAATCTTCAAGAAGAGGTATATATGCTTCAGCGCCCCCCCCCCCCCCCCCCCCCCCCGGTTTTGAGGTTCAAGAGGACAGATAAGGTCTGCAAACTGATGAGGACATCACCAGTTACTAGTGATTTTATTGCCTTATTTTATTTTTTTAGTCTAGTTATTTTCTTTTATGTGAGTATTTAGTACAATATCAGTTATCTCCTAAAAATGCTCTTTTGTAAGACATATAAATAGGCCCCCTAAGTTCTTTATTCAGTAGACAATAATGAATTAAAAAAATTTCAGTTAAATTTTATGAGCCTTGAGTTCTTGAGATAAGGGTGTGAAGCCTGCGATGTAAGAGGTGTGAAGCTCGTGGTGCAAGGGGTGTGAAGCCCGAATTTATCTCACTTTCTTATCTTCTTCTCTGAAACCCTAATTTTCTTTCCTATTTCTTTCTTTAAAACCCTAATGCCCAATTTTTACTTTGAAGGTGATTGTGATTCGCCTGTATTACATTAAATTGGTATCAGAGCTCTGGTCGCAATCCCCTTCAAATTTTCCCTTCTCTAAAACCCTAAATCAAATCAACCCTTAATCTATTCAAAAAAAAAATACTGTTCAAATTCGACTGAAAATTCAGTCGAAAATAAATAAGTTACATTATTCTTCTTCCTCTCGCATATCACAAAAAATCATCAAAAAATCACATAACACATTGTTCCTCCCTCTCCCTCTTGCTCTCGCCTCCCCATATCCATCATCATCATCATCCATCACTTATCATCTTCACCATCTCCAACATCTTCATCATCAGCTTCCCCTTCATCTTCTACTTCTTCCTCTTCATCCAGACCTAGAACCCACTGTCGCACTTCCTTCCACCTCGCGTTGACGACCCAATCTCAAAACTCACCACCACCCAACATCATCAGCCACCGACAAGTCCAGAGCACCGCAACATTGTCGACAGTCGCACGACATCACCGAATACGACGCCTTCATGCTCGCCAGATCTTAGCGATCTCCCCTCGACTGCATCTTCGTCAGCGTCGTGATCTTGCATCGTCGCCACCATCACTAAATCACCACCACCATCATCATATCATCGTCGCCGCCATCACGAGATCATCAGATCTCCACCTCGACATCATCAAATCACCGCCATCACTGCCTTGTTCTCTCTCCGCCTTGTTTGTCGTCACCAGTCGCTACCGCCGCTTCAATAGTCACCATCGTCGCTGCCTCTTCATCGGGTAGTCGTCGCTGCAGAGTCAACAAAACCCTCATTTGTGAGAGTTATAAATCGGATCAAACCCAATAGACCATACTTGACCCGCAGCTACAGTACCCTGAGCCGACCCCGAGCTGCTGATGTCATCGACTCGCTGCTGATGCCAGTGGCTCCCCGCCTGACGCCAGCAGCTCGACAAGCCAACCTCGAGCCGCCAGCCGTCGGCTCAAGCCGACCCAGAGGCGCGGCTCAACCGAGCCGACTCGGAGTCACTCGGCTCAACCTAGTTGACTCACGCGAGTTGACTCAGTGCTGAGTTCATATCACTGCAATTCGGTTGCAGTTCAGCTCTTATGAATGTCATTCCGAGCTCGTTTTAAGCTCGAACCGAGCTGTTTTCAAAGCAGTAGATTCGTGGAGATCAGAACTACACGTCTACAGCCTTCATAACCAGGTTCGAACTTCAATCGTTTACAAGATTCAGCTCAGCAAATCAAGACAACAGTCCAAAACTTGTTTCTGGTCTGGTTTGCGCTCGATTTGCATCGTTCTCGAGTCACCCATCTTCCACGTCCTATTACCGATGTCCAAGACTTTTTGTGAGTGACTTTCAGCTCTCCAGTGTGAGTATTTCTCCCAGAATTCTTAGAGGAGTTTTACGTTTGGGCATGAACGACTAACCCTAGAGTGATATACTAACTTGAGTTGAATTGTTAAATGTTAAATAACTTGCAACTACTATTTATATTGTGATAATTTGTTGGTTGAATTGCTATTTGCTTCTATCTAGTGATTGCATCAGTATTTATCATTTTTCATCATTTTAAGAATGCATTTTCTTTGCATTTAGAACTTGAAACTTTTAAGATATTTTTATTTTTTCACTTAGTGCTTACATTTAGTTTACTTGAGTCTAGAATTCGCCACTGCATCTGCTCATTTATTTGATTTAGCATTTGTAGCAATCATGACTAGTCAATACTATAAGAAGCACCTCTTAGACCAGTTAAACAACCTCCGTCAGGGTCATATGTCCGTTCAGGATTACATAGCCATATTTGATGACTTAACCCGTCATAGTAACGTGAGAGAGCACCGTTCTCAGACTATAACTAAGTTTGTTTGGTTTTAAGGTTCAAAATAAGGTGTGCTATGATCACTGGCTCCAGTGATTTAGACATTGTTGAAGAGATCTTTGATGTTGCCTTAAAGATAGACTTGACTTTCAAAATGTTAGTCAATGATGTCTGGTGTTCTAAGTGTAAGAGATATAGACATTATGATTATCAGTGCCTCTCAGAGAGTCAACATGTTAAAACTGTGCCTAGTGAAGATGTTGACGACTCGAAGGTTGTTGAGGATGTCTACGTTCCTTTTAAGACTGCTAGTATAATTGAATACATCAGTTGGTTCCAACACACTGATTATTGAGGGTCATGCTTCTTATGAGGGTACTAGTGAAGTAATAGATGTGATAGCCGAGTCTGGTACACCCTTACATGTTGACACCCATACTCATAATATTAGTGAATCTGACTAGTGTCTCTAGTCAGATCTCTAGGTATTTATTTGTCACACCTTTGATAGAGGATGATATTAAACATGAGACAGTTGATTCTAGTATCGTTAAATCTAGTGGACCGTCTGAGTCCCCTCGTGTTGAGCATGGTTTTATAGCCGTTCCAATCGATTCATTTTCTAATGAGTCACCCGAGTTCTTTGCCATGATCCAGCACATGGTTTCTAGTGCTTCTTTTTCTGGTTGTTTGGAGTTTGTCTCTGAGTTCAATATACCTTCATTTGCAGGGTTAGATGTGTGCCCTCCTAGGCATCCCAGATATATCGTTTTCCTATTTTTAAGAATTATACCTAGAATGCCTACTACATTGCATTTGCATATTGCACATATTGATGATATTGCTCGGCCGGTAGCAATTTGCAATGACACCTACTAATTTGTTGCATGTCCATATATATTTGCGAGAATTTGCAATTGATAATAAGGTAATGGTTACGAGTCACCCTAAGATTGTGAGGAAGTTACACGCCTGACGTACAGATTTTGATAGGATTCTAAAGAGGAGTGCTTCTATTGCTTACGGGTAGGACATTCTATTGGATCCTGGTATCAGTTGTCTTCAGTAGGGATGATGCGTCTCTATCTACTAACGGTGTCTTGATTGAGCTACCATCTTTTACAACCAATCTGTCACAGAGGCCAACTCCACCTCCACCACCATGGTCTCGACGCAGTGCAATAGTGTTGATTTTTCAACCTCCACCATGGCCCGATTGAGATGCTTCATGATGAAAGCCCTAACTCGACATGGTCGAGTTTCTCCCACCCCGAGAGAAATGATGAGGACATCACCAGTTACTAGTAGTTTTATTGCCTTAGTTTATTTTCAAGTCTAGTTGTTTTCTTTTATATATGTGTTTATACAACATCAGTTATCTCCTAGAAATGCTCTTTTGTAAGGCCTATAAATAGGACCATGACTTCTTTATTCAGCAGACAATGATGAATTAAAAGATTTTCAGTTAAATTTCATGAGCCTTGAGTTCTTGAGATTGGGGTGTGAAGCACGTGGTGTAAGGGGTGTGAAGCACGTGGTGCAAGGGGTGTGAAGCCCAAATTTATCTTGCTTTCTTATCTCCTTTTCTGAAACCCTAATTTCCTTTCCTATTTCTTTCTTTTAAACCCTAATCCCCAATTTTTAGTTTGAAGGGGATTGCAATCCTCCCGTATTACATCACAAACTCAAAAAAGCAATTTATGGTTTAAAACAATCTCCACGAGCATAGTTTGACAAATTCAATATTGTTGTTGCACGCTATGGATTGAAACAGAACTCCTCTGATCACTCTATATTTGTAAGACATTCTTCTGTCGGCACTATTATTCTTGTACTTTATGTTGATTATATTGTTATTACTTGAGATGATCATCAAGGTATTATTCAGTTGAAAGCTTATTTGAGTTCTCATTTTCCTATGAAAGACTTAGATCTCGAGCTATTTTCTAGGGATCAAGGTTGCTCGTTCTTCGAAAGATCTTTCTTTATCTAAAAGAAAATGTCTTACTAATTTGTTTGATGAAACTGGTACATTAGGATATAAACCTATTGATACTCCTATGAATTCTAATATTCATTTTGATCAAAACCTAGGATAGTCGCTTGTTAATCCCGGAGAGTACATATGATTGATTTGTAAACTAATTTACTTAACTATCTCTCGACCTGATATTACATTTGTTGTTTGTGTGTTAAACCGATATATGCAAAGTCTGTATCAGCTTCATTGAACTTTTGCTTGTTGTATCTTGCGATATCTTAAAAGGACTCAAGGTAAAAGATTGTATTCTTGTCCTCCATCTAAGTTGGATATTGTGAGATATTATGATGCTGGCAGTCCTATTGATCGTCATTTTACTATTGGTTATTGCACTTTTTTGGAGGTAATTTGGTGACATAGCGATGTAAAAAACAATATGATGTTGCTCGATCCAATGTTGAGACTGAGTATAGGGTCATGGCTCATACAACTTGTGAATTGATGAGGATCCAATCTCTTCTTATGACATAAGCGTCATTTATAAGCCAACGATAATGTATTATGACAATAAGTGATCATGTATATTGCCAATAATCATGTTTCTCATGAGCGAACGAAGCATATTAAAATCGACTGTCACTTTATCAGAGACATGGTGATGACACATCAGATAGTCACTTCATTCATCACATCGAGTTGTCAACTCAAAGATATATTCACTATAGCCTTATCTAGAAAGAGTTTTTAATTTTGTATAGCAAGCTGGGCATGATTGACATTTATACTCCAACTTGAGGGGGAGTATTAGAGTATAAATAATATTCTTTGTTATAGTAGAAATAAGATTTTTCATTTCTTTATTTTGAATTCTCCTACTCCAAGTAGAACATTGTGTATTCACCTAATTCTATTAGAACATGTATTTCTTTTCTCTATAAATAAACGATCACGCCCTAATTAAGAGTACATGGTTTCTCTCATCTTATTCACCTCAACAGAACCAAATCTAGAATCCTAATTATAACATGAATTTCTAAGCCAATAATTATTCGAGTTGATGAAGGCTAGCTCGCAACCAAAAATTTAGGAAGCTAATGCTACATGGGGAGAATACTTCATCTAGTAGCCTTACATGTGCATAAAATCTGAGCCACCTTTCAAGCAAATCCACTAAACCTGATATTTACATTTAGAAGGCTAGTACAATGTTTGTCCAAAAGGAATTCCCAAAATAAACCAACAAACTTAATGATATCGTGAATTCCCCTTGCTCCTCTCCAACTCTCTAAATTTTAAGAAACTGGTTAATGGATTGAATATCATTTGTCTGTAACATTTTTCCAATTAGATTTCTGCATGTTGAACGTGCGTGCTTTCAATATCATATCACAGTCTCAATCTACAGTTGCACCATGAGAAGCATGTCGCTGGTAGAAATCTTGGTCCCATGGGCAAGCAACTATTTAGGCATTACCTGTCCAGCATGCATGGCCTCAAATTTTCCTTATTAATTTGGGTAAAACTCAATGGAAACCCAGGGCCAGAATAACTGTCACTGGTAGAGCTTAACAGTTAACTGCATGAGAGCAAGAACAGCATAAACTTTACCGATACATTAAACTATTCTCGATTGACTGACAAAAAAAAGCAAATTAAGTAATTGCCCTTGGACTAAAACAAATGAAAATTTAACAGTTGAAACTTGTCTGGAGGAGGAATTGATATTCAAGGAATGCTTCCCATTTGAAGTATAAGACGCAATATGAGATGGCAAGTAAAGAAAGTAAAGTACAATAAGAAAAGAACAAAAAGTAATTACCTGCAAATCTGATTTAATGCTTTGACAAGAGCAGGCTTCACATCAGCTGGATGCAGTGCACCACTCTCGTAGTCTGCAGTTAATTCTTCCATGCTGGTAAAATTCCTGAAACAGCAATGCAAAAAATCCCTCTCATAATATAACTATGCATAATAACCGTACATAGGATAATTGACAAGATTAACATTCAAATCTGGTTCAAATGCTACAAGAATTTGGCAACTAAGAGAAAATGCTGTAAAAAATTATAACAATAAGAAATAACAATAATTATAGTATAACAAAATATAGTGATAATAAATGTCAATAGTATATCCCAAGTATAACCAATAGAATGCTACTGCTGACGAACAGTTTTATCACATTCAGAGCACAATTTAATGTTGGTGATAATTAAAAGTTTAGCAGCAGAAAGCTTTATGCTACCAGTAAAAAGAAAAAGAAAAGAAGATAAATCAGACTAGAATTATGAGGGGGAAAGGCCCTTCATGACAACATAATAACTAATTGCAGCGAAGATGGTATTACATATTAAGAGATCAGAGCACTCACTTGTTACCCCCATCATCTGCTTTTCGCTCTACCTCAAAGCTACCAAACCACGGAAAGATGATATATTTGATGTATTCTAGACAAGGATTTCCCTCCACAATCTTCGGTGGGCAGTAAGCTTTCTTTATTTTCGTCTTCACCTCATCCTGCAACAATCAGCAACCTAGTTATTACAAATGACATTTGAACTCTAAATGTGTTTCTTGTAATAATAGCAAAACAGGCATACCAATCCAGAATCAAGATAAGAAATGCACAAATAAACAAGCCTTCAAAAAGGATCATGAATTTGTTTCAATGCTGATCTGAGAAAATCGCTTATTGCTGAACCTCGTACAAGTTTCTGCAAAGAATAGGTTACCAAGAGAAGTCTCTTCTCTTGGAGCATGGCAATAACTAGCAAACGTGGCTAGGTTGTGACAAGAGGCAATGAGGTTTCTGTCCAAGAAGTCAACCATAGAATAATCAAGCAAAGAACAGGGTTAGGCTAGTGTTAGCCACAAATGCATCCACGCTACCAAACAATTTTTAGTGGGGAGCAACTCAAAGAAATGTCAAGTTTTGCTGCACAAAAAGGAAGCTTTAACATGATCATTAGTGTCTCAAAAGATCTGTTGAACCAAAGATTTTCAAGACAGAAGTATCATCAGTGAATGCTGCCATAATACTGATAATAGTGATGTGTTTATGTTCTGCGTGAGTCTCTCTGTGTGTATGGTTAATGCACACATCTTTTCTATTACTTTCAACCTTTCATTGATTTACTTGTGCATGTCCACAGAGCATCTTGTAATAACCTAACAAATTTTTGTTCACTCGTTAAGTTTCAGAGTCATCTCATTTATTACGACTATGAGAAAAAAGCCAACATGTTAAATAAATCAGGGCACACAAAGAAAACAACTACTTTGTAATTACGAGAAGAAAGATTATAAATCAGAAATTTTTGTCTACATAATATAATTAAACATCAAGTTTCAGTTGTCAAGGACATACCGCACTATCCTCCATGAAGATAGAGGAAGTTGGATCACTTTTTGACATTTTCTCCTGTCCCTGTTGTAACCCAGGAAGCATATCTGCGGTTCAAGTTACATCTCAACAGTTATCTCAATGTCAATTAAACAATAGTTGCAAATGTTGAAAATAAAAAAGATTGAAGTGCAGGTAGACTACGGTGTGAAAGAATGATCGGTTTGTTCTTTCTTTTAATATCAGTACAGTATTCTCTTGCAAGAACATTGACTTTCCGCTGATCCATGCCTAATTGGCAGATGTCTGCCTGCAAAGACAGAATTGGGTGACATCACTGCTCAAAATGATACAAGGTAATGGTGGCATTCAACTCCAACCTATTACGAATTAGAGTGACTGCAACATTAATAATTGAAATCATACTCAAAGAAAGAATGGCCAGTTCAGCTGCATATTTGATATAGTTGTTAAAGAAAACTCAGCCTTGCAAATGAAGCGTAGGTAGAATTACAATAATAACCGTTTGCAAATTGGTCCAAACCAGCCAAGAAGACTGACTACATTTACAAGGCTGAACACTCAGCGACATGTGACTTGAGGAACCAACCAGGACAGAAATACTCATCCCGAGGATGCGTTGAAATTCTAAGAACCTAACTGATTGACTCAGGCCCATTTTCATTAAATTCTTATTTCTTTTGAAACTGACGGAAGGATTGGAACCGTTAGGAGGTTATAGTTATAACAAAGTGCAAAACCAGCCTATTGCAAAGCACCAATTGACTGCTCCTAAAAAAGTGCTTACTGAGCTTGAAGTCCAGCCGTTCCCAATGGTGCCAACATTTTTTCTCTGAGCAAACTATTCCGGCTAGACCTTGTTTTGACCTCCTCAAACACAGTTAGCTGCCCTACACTCTAAAATATCATGCCAACTGAGTTAAGTTTGTGCCTTTACCTCCCCCTTCTGAATGGGATATTGTTTTCCAATTTGAAACACGCCATAAATCCAATTCACAAAAAAAAATTTTGGTCACAACCACTTCTTATGGTTTTATGCAGAACCCAACCTCTTAACTGGACAATTATTGTTCATGACTGATTATGTTTCAAGACTAAATCAAAAGTAACAAAAAGCATGATTTAGATATCAATTATTCATTGCATTCCAACTGCATATTAATGAAATTAAACATGCCACTCATCAATAACAAAAAGAAAAGAAGAAAAAAAAAATGACAATAATACTGGGATTTAGTAATCATAAAGTAAAGCATTCAAAATATAGGTGACGAACGAAACCTTCAGGAAGAAAATGTCAGCACACTGCATGCATGGATAGAAAATTTGGGCAGCAGTCAGTTCATCCGTCTCAGTACGACCCATGATCTGGCTACACCTGCGTGACACCAGTTCACTGTCAGTAATTTGTGATCAAGCCAAAGGAAAACAGTAGTTAACATGATCTGTCATCTTCCCTTTTTCATGACTCTTAATCAAAGAAGAAATTTAGAGGCTTGCTCCTTAGTCGCAGGAGCTTAAACTACATGATCACTAAAGTATATTCTCACGTCCATCACTTAGCTTTTCGGTTTCTTCTCTTGTCCATAGATGGCTAGGAATTTGGCACATATTTAACAGGTTAAATGTCAGGTTGACAGCCATCCTAATATCTTGTCAAATACTTAGTGAACCTGATTTTAATGGATGGGAAAATGCAATGATGATGATGACGATGATGATGTTCTATCCAAATCCAAGATGGGAAACATGTGGATGTATAGTTGCATGATGAACCTTATTATCCTAGGAAGTGTGTTTCTCCGAGCAATATCCATGACAAGTGGCCAGTACTCATCTGCCCGAGCATTAATTTCTTTGAAGACCACAGGAACTCAACCTTGTCCAGATTCATTCCGACAGCTTTCCATATCTCAATCAGATAACGGCCAACAGTCTGAATTTTCTTCAAATCACCGCCCATCTTATTGTTCAGTTGGGCAAACCAATCAGCAATCCATATTTTAACCGTGCAGCCAGCTGATGTAAGTTGTTGACATTTATTGCCTTCACAACACCCTGATCAAAAGTCATAACACGAATTTAAACCACAGTGAAACATCAAGAATGCCTCAAATTTTATTCAAGCTATATTAATATGGTAAACTACATTCTCAATATTCAACAGATAAATTAATAAGGCCTTCTCGCATTGCCCCCAGCTGGCATAAGCCAAAGAGTTTTAATTCCAATAACATGAAAATAACAAGATGGTGGCAATAATAACTAAGATACTCCACTAAGCAAAATATCTGAAGAATGGTCACCAGAACAATATGTCATTAATTTGGGGGGAAAATCATTACAAATTAAATACCACGGAAATATATTTTAAGGAAGCCAAATTCAAAACCATGACTTAATTCAATCATCTTTTAAGCACCATCAACAGAACTTCTATGTCCTAGAGTATTGAGTATGCATATATTCGAGCAATAGCATGGAATAAACCTTGGGAACTAGTTGGGCCCTTCAAAATCTTTGTAAGGCTAAGCTAAATCATCTCTAACAAGAACTAGAATAAAGATTCAACAACTAGAGCAATTCCAGATCTAATCATATTTTGCTGTGAGATTATCCTCTTGTTGACATGCATAGCACTTGGCATAATAGTGAATAGAAATCCACACCCAAGTTTTCCAATTTTGATCAAAAATTACACATGTTTCTTGTTTTGTATTCAGTGCACAAATTCTGAAAATTCTCCTAGCTTGCCTCACGCCTTAAGTATATAATTTAAACCCTATCTGCGCTCCCACATTCAGGCAAAAAATGAAGCCATGCATGCGCTCTTCAATTCTCATCTAACTCATGCAGAAATGTTAGGGAGATATTAAGTAGTGTTGGGACCCACAATTTTAACCATCAAATCATAAAATTTCTAATTTATATAATTCGAATCCAAGTTAAACTCTATATCCTCAATATTTACATAATTACAAGTGATTACCAATTCAAATTGAATTAGACAAGAAAATTATAAGGAAGCCCCTAAAGACTTTGACATCCCATCATAAAAATAAAAAAAAAAAAAAAAAATTCTGAACCAAAAGCCCCCCCCCCCCCCCAAGTCCCCAACCAGAGGTCTATTAAGGCCATTTCTAATAAAAGAGTTTCATTACATGTAATTTTTCACTTTTTCTCAAACATTCTTGATTTTATTTTTTTTTGTTGGGGGTGTTTAAAGGCATAAACTCATTATACATGATAAAAAAAAAAACAGAAACAGAAATACGGAGAACATGAATGCACGTAGTTGGTTCTCTTGCTATAAGAAGCTATGATGCCAGATTATCTCCTGTTTATTCAGCTGCATGGTAGTAGAGGAAGCTAGGCAATCAGCTAAGCTGTTCAGAATTCTTGATGATTTGAAACATGTTTCCATTCAGTTAAAGTGAGATCTCAAGGAGGTCAAGGAGCTGCAAGGTCAGCAATCAAACAAAGAGATATGTACCTTCAATTGGCAAAGACAAAGGGCAAAATAGTATTGAAGTTTATCTCTTTGTGCTGACTCCCACTAACTCTTGATTGATATGCTATTTCTTGTTTAGAAGAGCAGAAAGCTCTTTTTCTATGCTAGGTAGAATGACAAAGCTCAATTGAGATAGACTTTTACTTTTTGTCAATGAAATTTTACATACATTTTGATCATGGAGAACTTTCTTAAATTACTTTACAAATTTTTTTTATATTGAAATAAAAAACAACCACAAGCGAAATCCTGGTTCAGCCCTGCTGACCATGAGAAGATTGTCAACTACATTGAAATGTGAGCTAAGGCTTCTAATGGATTGGAATTCATCTAGAAAAACACTGAATTCAAAGGCAAGAATTCACTAAAAAAAGAGCAGATTCAACTGAACAGACCAGATATAACCACAGAATATAAATCACTCAGAATATTGTAACTTTCACAAAAAATAAAATATAGTAAATATCTTTAGATCATAATTCAAAGGTCGGTATCTTTCAAAGGAAGAAGTTTAAAATCTAGTCCTACAAAAAAGGCAAACAATCTCAAGAATTTGGCATTCATTCATAACAGTCTTTTTCAACCAAATAGGTGAACAGAAGTGACCAAAAGGACAAGCCACGTGTAACCATATACAAGATAAAGTACTTGATAGAATACCGGGTCATTTTAAATACTTCAAATCTATCCAGATCATACAGCCACATTGAAACATTTATAGTCAACCTGGTAAATTATTTCTTTTCCCGGCCGGTATCTATCTCAGAAAGTTTGAAATCTATCTAATCCAAAATAAACAGCAACCAAACGCAAGAATTTAAGACCCAATGAATATCAAGCATCTCAGTCACAATAAGCATCAAATGAATACAAGTAAACAAATGATCTCAAATGGACAACAATCGGGTTGGAAATTAACCTGAGCAATGTGCATTCTGCCTGAAGGCTCGAACCCATCGTAGCAGATAGGGTTGGGCTTCTTCTCCAAGAGATTCCTAAGCTCGTCCTCTTGAATGCATTCCTCTCCCACGCTCTCACAAGCTTGAACTTCTCATCCAGAGTCATCCTATGGAAGGAAAAAGGAAATGTATTTATTTTATCCTAGATCTAGGGTTTTGGGTTTTAGGGTTAGGGGTTTTGCTTACCCATTGGGGACGGCTGCGAAGATGAAGCGGCAGGAGCTTTGGCGGAGGAGGCGATCTCTTCTGCCGGAACATCGGCGGAGGCGCCGCAGCGGGATATCTGCTGCGGTGCTCGGCCATGAGGGACGGAGGCGAGGCTCGAGAGGAGGTGAAGCTGAGAAAATTAAGACCAAGATTAGGGCAGACCTCTCCGGTCCTCGCCTATATATTTACCAACAAACATTTTTCGTGGGCTCCAGGTTATAGGCAGCGTCTGACTGTGGGTCCCGCCACCAAGATCGCTCTGCAGTCTTGGACTTCTCTAGTAAATTGACTGGACAAATGGGGGTCATTCTGTACTGTGGTTTTCTCCAGTCAAATCCTCTAAATCCAAAAAAAATCTGATGTTTTTTTAGTTATGTTAATAGCTTACTAAATCACAATTAGCTATCTCTAAAAGTTGGTTTTAAATATAATTCAGGAAAATTTAGTAAAACTGCGTTTTTTTTTTTTTAAACTCCAAAATTCGTTTCACTAGTGAAACTACAGTTGAAGTTTTTAGTTTGTAAACCTCTAACTACACTCGACAACAACTACAATAAGAAAACTTGCAAACCAAATAGAGGTTGAAAAACAAAAACTTCTTTTAAGACCTGCTTAGTTTGATAGAAGTGGGAGAAAAAAGATGCAAGTGAGAGTGAGAGATGAGAAATGTTGAAATATAGTGAAAAATTGAGATTTATGTAATTTTTATTTTCAGTGTTTGGTTGTAATGTGGAAGTGTAAGTAGAAAAATATATTGTATTTTTTGGTGTTTAGTAGTAATGCAAAAGCGAAAGTGAAAAAGTTGACCACAAAATAATACTGAATTAAAAATTAAGCTTGAAATGACATTCTGTGACTGTAAATGAATTGCATGTGAAATTTACATGACATCAAAATAATTATTTTGAATTAAACTTATTATAAGTGAAATTACACGGCCACAAAATTAACTGTAGCGAAATTTACATGACCACGAAATTAACTTCAGCACCCTGAAAGTGCAAAAATGATAGCATAAAAGTGATGCGTAAAAGAGAAAAGAGGAAAAAAAAAAAATTCCCATCTCTCGTTTCTGATTCAAAACAAACAAGGAAAATGGGAAATGTGTTTCCCGCTTCCCCACTTCCCTGTAACCAAAGACGCCGCTAGTAAGACCTACGTCATAGGTAAAATTGAGAATAAGTTATGCAATCAAGTCATCAACACAAAACATAAGAATTTATGTAACCCGATAACTGCATTGAGGACATGTTTGATTGGCCGTAAATTGTAAATCGTAAAACGAAAAAGAAAAAAGTTACGATAGTAGTAAAAGAGTATACCGTGGTCTGTGTTATTTCGTTAGTAATGTGAAAGTGTAAATGGGAAAGTTTATTGTGTTTTACGGTGTTTGGTTAGTAATGTCAAAGCGCAAGTAGGAAAGTTAATCACAAAATTAACTGTAACAGTAACTTAAAAGTTGTTTTGTTTTATAAAGTAAAGCCACTATTACAAATTAAAATGTATAATATATATGTTATAAAACATCAATAAAATTATTAATAAAATAAGTTATAAAAATTTTAAATATTAAAGATAACAAATATCACAATAAAAAATAAAAACTAAAGCATAATAAAATATTAATATATGGTATTTAAAAAAATTTAAAGAATACTAAAAATATTATATTTTAATAGTATACATTTTATATAAAAAAATCATAAATATTTATAAATTAATGATAAAATATTTATAATTTATTAATATATTGAATACTAAACAAAGTTTTATGAAATTAATGAAATAGTAATAAATTTAAGAAAATAAAATAATCATAAAATATTAAGAAATAATGAAATAGTAATGAAATATTAATAAATATAAAAAATATTAATAAGAACACGATATTAATAATCTAATAAAAAAGTTATCAAAAGAATAATAAATTAATAAATTATAATAAATTTTATTAAAAAGAATAAAATAAAATTTAAATAATTTAATGTAAGATCATTATAATTTCTAATAAAAAATTCAAATATATATTCAACTAATGAAATAATAATAAATAAATAAAATATCACGAATGCTAATAAAATATTAGCAAATTTAATAAACAATATTTAAATATTAATACATTAATAAAATATTAATAAAATATTAAAATATAGAGAATACTAATAAATATTATAAAAAATAAAATAATAATAATAAAATTAATAACATATTCTTAAAATTTCTATAAAAAATGCAAATATATATAAATTAATGAAATAACAATAAATTAATAAGCTAAATTCATAAAAATGATATATCAATTAACCTGATTTCATAAAAAAGTCTGTTTATGGATATTGATAGTAATACTTCATACTTTTCCCCTCAAGAGATCTTTCAATACTAATCTTTAACAAGAACGTGAAAATTTTCTTTTCAATTACAATGAACTTTTATTCTTAAACTTAGATTAGAAGTATAAATTGAAGATAATTATCTCTCTATATCACATTAGATGAATTAGACGTCTTAAGAATAATACTTTATTCAACCACCGCGTAACTTTTTTTTTTCTCTCTTTAACGTATGAACATGGGCGGAATCAGAAATAAATTTGGAGCGGGCTACAATTTTTCATAACATACGATCGTGCAAATATATGAATGTTCAAAAGAATAAAACAATATTCGGAGACGGGAATAAGTTTGTCAATAAAATAAAATTAAAAAAGGATTCAAGACAATATATGAAAAGTGGAGGCGGGTTGTGACTCGACAGGCAACATATGATTCTTTCTTCGCATATGATTATCTCAGGTCAACATCAAGCATATATGTGTTGGAGGAGAGAGTACAGTAGAGGAAGTGAAGTCATGCCAGGTGCTGTTGAAGACTGCCAAGGAGTCTACGACGAAAGGCGACGGAACAGCAGGCAGGAAAAGAAGCAGCAGCAGAAAATTCAGGAGTCGGTCGGTCGACCGACGGTCGACGACGTGCACGAAGTGCACAGGTTGCTCCCAGGTGTGATCGGTCGACCGGAACGGTCGACCGAAGATGGTCTGCAGGTTTTTCAGAGCTCTCTGTTGGGATCGGTCGACCGGACGGTCGACCGATGAGAGTCTCTGAAAACAACAGAGCTCTCTGTTTGTTTCGGTCGACCGGACCGGTCGACCGCAAGATGGAAGTCGGTCGACCGGCCCGGTCGACCGACAGTCGGGTTTTGGGCGAAATCTGCTGTTTCGGGAAATCATGTATTTAAGCTATAATAGTTTTAGGGTTAGGAGTGCTTTTGAGAAAGTATAGCTGCGGATTCTCTTGAGTTCATAGAGATCCAGAGCTATTGTAATCCATCTTCCATAAAGAAATCTCTCTCCGTGATTGCCCCGAGGACGTAGGCAAGTTGGCCGAACCTCGTTAGATCTGATTTTTGCGATGGCTGTTCTTCTAGTTTGTTTTCATTGTTCTTGGTGATTGAGCAGGTTGGATCCTCTAAGGGTTGTTGTCTCCGAGCACAACAAGTGGTATCAGAGCTCCAGGTTACGCTTGGGATATTCTGAAGATTCGAAGGGCTCCAGAACTGATCAGGTGGAGATCGTGTGTCGATCTCAGGTCAGAGGCATTGGTGTTCAAGGAGATCGTGTGTCGATCTCAGGTGGACGCAGGGAGGGCTCGTTGAATCAGGGTTGGAATAGATCTGGTGAGAAACTCAAGCTAGGGTTTCAAGGTAGAGGTAAAAATCACTTTTTTATCTCAGAAATAGATCTATTTTGCAAGTATTTGATCTTCCGCATAGTTAGAGGGTCAAGAAAGGATCTCAATGGCAGAGGAATCTAAGTCTGTTAAAACAATGAACAACTCCAGAATTGATGTTGTTAAGTTCAATGGAACTAACAATTTCGGGATGTGGAGGTGTGAGGTCATGGATGCATTGAATGCACAGAACCTCGAGGACACGATCCTTTTGGAGAAGAAGAAGGACACTACCACTGATGATGAGTGGGCAAAAATGAACAGGTCGGCATGTGGCTGATTCGCTCATGTTTGTCACAAGATATTAAATATTCTGTTCAACATGAGAGTCAGCAAAGGATATGTGGAATACCCTCGAGAAGAAGTACCTGACAAAGAGCGTGGAGTCAAGGCTGCAGCTTAAGAGCAAGCTGTATTTGTTCAGGATGCAGAGGGGAAGCACAGTAAATGAGCACCTAAACAGGTTTACAAAGCTTCTTACGGATTTGCTGAATGTGATGCCATTATAAGTGAGGAAGACAAGTCAGTCGTTCTCCCGAACTCTCTTCCACCGGAGGAGTATGAGATATTTACAATGAATTCCTAAAGGAAGGCAAACCTTAGACTATGATGAGATATCGTCAGCACTGATGAGTTATGAGAAAAGGAAGAATGAAAACATTCTGGGAGATCTAGTTCATCAGCAGAGGCTTTGGAGGTAAGAAGCAGGAGCTCATCAAGGAAAGGCAAGGAGGTGAGAGGAAGATCGAAGTCAAGACCGGGCTTAAGGGATCTTAAGAAAGACCAGTGCATGTATTGCAAAGAGTTTGGGCACTGGAAAGTTGACTGTCCAAAGTACAAGGGGAAGAAGAAGGAATCAAAATCTGAGACAAATCTGGCAAGAGTGACAAAGGCTGCTAGCAGTAAATCACAGGCAGAGGATTCAGTTCAGATTCTTCGGTATTCTCGTTTTCAGTTACTACTTCTGTTGTAGGTTACTGGGGAAAACGAGTGGATCCTGGACACAGGTGCTACATATCATGTATGCCCTAATCGAGATTGGTTTACTAGTCTGAGAAGCTGGAGGGATGTTCGGTCGTCATGGGCGATGATCATCCATGCATCAGGAGGGTGTAGGCACAATTCCTATCAGGATGTTCGACGGGATGGTAAGGGAGCTGAAGGAAGTGAGATATGTCCCTCAGCTGAAGAGGAACTTGATCTCAGTGGGTGCTTTGGAATCATTGGGGCTCGGTGTGTCTATTAAAGAGGGTGTTCTTAAAATGACGAAGGGCTCAATGGTGGTGTTGAAGGCCAACCGCAGGAACAATTTGTATTACTTGAAGGGTAGTACAGTGACAGGGCAGGTGGCAGCTTCGACCAGTCAGAAGGAAGATCAAACCCGGCTATGGCACATGAGGCTGGGACATGCAGGGGAGAAATCTATGCAAGCTCTTGTGAGGAAAGGGCTACTGAAGGGTGCAGAGACTGCAAACTGGATCTGTGTGAACATTGCATCATAGGCAAGAAGACGAAGGTGAAGTTTGGTACAGCTTCACACTGCACCGAAGGCATTCTTGATTATGTTCACACAGATGTATGGGGACCCACAAAGACTGCATCAATAGGGGGAACCCATTACTTGTGCGTCGTTTATCGATGATATTCTAGGCGGTGCTGGGTGTACACCATGCGACACAAGGATGAAGTCCTAGAATTGTTTGTGAAGTGGAAGGTTAATCAGGAAAGGAGTACGGGAAGAAAGTCAAGGTCCTTCGTTCTGACAACGGAGGAGAGTACAAGTCAGACCCTTTCCAGAAGCTATGTCTTGATGAGGGCATAGAGAGACACTTCACAGTGAGGGAAACTCCGCAACAGAATGGGGTGGCTGAAAGAATGAACCGGACTTTGCTAGAGAAAGTTCGGTGCATATTGTCGAATGCAGGATTACCAAAGAAGTTCTGGGCTGAAGCTTTGGGGTATGCATGCCATCTCGTCAACAGGTTGCCGTCATCTGCAATTGGGGGGAAGACCCTCTTGAAGCTTGGTCAGGTAAAGCTGCAGAAGATTATGATGCGCTCGGATATTTGGATGTCCAGCCTACTATCACGTAAAAGAAGACAAATTGGATCCGAGAGCGAAGAAAAGGGGTGTTTGTTGGCTTCAAGAAGGGAACCAAGGGTTCAAGATCTGGAACCAACAGGACAACAAATTCATAATCAGCAGAAATGTCACTTTTGATGAGGCCTCGATGATGAAGCCTACAGTCTCTCAGCAGGTGGAGACTGAGAAGACCAAGGAGCTATTGCAGCAGGTGGAGAGTGATGCAGATCCACCATCTCTAGAAGACTCAGTATCTGTGAGGATCATTCCTGAGGTGACACAGGGAGGTGATCAAGTTGCAGAAGAAGATGCTGAGGTTGTGAAGAGGATCAGGAACAGGTTATGGATACAGTTCCAGATCCCACTGAAGTTGGAAGACCAAGGAGGAATACTAGGAGGACCTGGCTGGCTCACTACAGATATGGTAATTGCACATGCACTTCCAGTTGTTGAAGAAGCCATTCCATCTACGTTTAGGGAAGCTGAAATCAGTTCAGAAGCAGAGTTATGGAAAGGGGCCATGAATGAAGAGATGCAGTCTCTTTATAAGAACAACACATGGGAACTGACCAAGTTGCCCAAGGGGAAGAAAGCCATAGGGTGTAAGTGGGTATTTGCTAAGAAGCAGGGATCACTCCAAGAAGACAAAGTGCGCTACAAGGCAAGGCTGGTGGCTAAAGGCTACGCACAGAAAGAAGGGATCGACTACAACGAGGTGTTCTCCCCAGTTGTAAAACACTCGTCTATTCGGATCCTATTGGCCTTGTGGCACAGAACGAGTTGGACCTTGACCAACTTGATGTGAAGACCGCCTTTCTCCACGGCGATCTTGAGGAGGAGATCTACATGACTCAGCCCACAGGTTATAAAACTGCAGGGAAAGAGGAGTTGGTATGCAAGCTGAAGAAATCACTGTACGGTTTGAAGCAGTCTCCAAGACAATGGTACAAGCGATTTGACAGCTTCATCAGGAAGAAGAAGTACACAAGAAGCCATTATGATCCATGTGTGTACTACAACAAGTTACCATCTGGTGAGTATGTCTATCTACTACTTTATGTAGATGATATGCTAATTGCTTCTAGGTCAAGATCTGCAATTGATTCTCTGAAGAAGACTTTATCGTCTGAGTACGAGATGAAGGACCTGGGAGAAGCAGGAAAGTATGGGTATGGAGATCACAAGGGACAGGGAAGGAAGCTGGCAGGATTAGCTTTGACTCAGAAGGGCTATCTGGAGAAGGTACTGCAGAGAGATTAATATCGGGAAAGATACAAAGACTGTAAGTACACCAATGGCGCCGCACTTCAAGTTGTCAGCGAAGATGTCTCCAAGAGTGTTCAGGAGCGTGAGCATATGACTCATGTACCATATGCCAATGCAGTGGGAAGCTTAATGTATGCAATGGTGTGTACAAGGCCGGATCTATCACAGGCAGTTTCCATGGTTAGCACAGATATATGCATGATCCAGGTCAGGGTCATTGGGAAGCAGTGAAGTGGATCCTGAGATACATCAAGGGTACTGTTGATGTAGGCCTCGTGTTTGAGAAGGACAACACTGGAAGCAGAATGCATAGGGTACGTGGATTCGGACTATGCTGGTGATCTTGACAAACGCGGTCGACGACGGGGTATGTTTTACATTCTCACAGGCACCGGTGAGTTGGCGCTCCACACTTCAGTCCACAGTTGCGTTGTCGACTACAGAGGCTGAGTATATGGCCTTGACCGAGGCCATGAAGGAGGCGATGGCTTTTGGCTTCAGATTGTTAGATGACTTGGGAGTGGAACAGAAGATCTTGAAGATACACTGTGACAGTATGAGTGCCATTATTTTGGCAAGGAACCAAGTCTACCACGCAAGGACGAAGCACATCGATGTCAGGTATCACTTTGTTCGGGAGATTCTGGAGGAAGATGACATCAATTATTGAAGATTCATACTTCGGAGAATCCGGCCGATATGCTTACAAAGGTGGTGTCGGGAGTAAAGTTTGCACACTGCAAAGACTTGCTCCAGATCCTTCAGGTGAAGTGAGCTTGTTGAAGCTCATTTGGATGAACTACGGATGGCTTGATCCCTTGGGCAAGGGGTACGTAGGCAACCAGATTGGTGCAGCCGCTTTCGAGTCGGTGTTCGGCTCAGATTAACAATCTTCACCGAGGTGGAGAATGTTGGAGGAGAGAGAGTACAGTAGAGGAAGTGAAGTCATGCCAGGTGCTGTTGAAGACTGCCAAGGAGTCTACGACGAAAGGCGACGGGAACAGCAGGCAGGAAAAGAAGCAGCAGCAGAAATCAGGAGGGTCGGTCGACCGGAACGGTCGACCGACGTGCACGAAGTGCACAGGTTGCTCCAGGTGTGATCGGTCGACCGGACCGGTCGACCGAAGATGGTCTGCAGGTTTTTCAGAGCTCTCTGTTGGGATCGGTCGACCGGACCGGTCGACCGATGAGAGTCTCTGAAAACAACAGAGCTCTCTGTTTGTTTCGGTCGACCGGACGGTCGACCGCAAGATGGAAGTCGGTCGACCGGCGGTCGACCGACAGTCGGGTTTTGGGCGAAATCTGCTGTTTCGGGAAATCATGTATTTAAGCTCTAATTATGTTTAGGGTTAGGAGTGCTTTTGAGAAAGTATAGCTGCGGATTCTCTTGAGTTCATAGAGATCCAGAGCTATTGTAATCCATCTTCCATAAAGAAATCTCTCTCCGTGATTGCCCCGAGGACGTAGGCAAGTTGCCGAACCTCGTTAGATCTGTTTTGCGGATTGGCTGTTCTTCTAGTTTGTTTTCATTGTCTTGGTGATTGAGATCAGGTTGGATCCTCTAAGGGTTGTTGTCTCCGAGCATCACGCATATATGATCATTCATTAGTATTTTAGTCCTCTCATAAATCATAACCAAAAATGACCCAGACAATGTCGATATTATCCAATAATAGGAAATTTTATATATATTTTATTTTTGACGTAGATTCTCGCATTATCAGGACAGGCACTCTATAAAATCATCTAAATAAGAAGAAAAAATTCTAAAAACGTTTCTTTTAATTCACAACCAACTATTTTTCATTGCTGCCCTCGGAAAAGTTGAATCAGGGGTGTTGTTATTGCCATGAACCATGAGCTAAGCTCAATTGACTAATCAAAATGATTAATAACATGTTTTAATATGATATATTTTAAATTCGTTGTACCACATTATCATATATATTAAATGAAAACCTTTTCCCCAAAAATAGTACTACGTTGAGGGAGAAAAAACACCATAAACCAAACAAGCAAGAATCCAGCTAAAATCAAGATGCATTTGGTGTATGGTGTGTGCTTAAGGCCTTGATTGGCAACAAGAGTTAGCAAGAGGCTAACTCTTCCAAATAAGCGAATTTTTCAAGAGTTAGATGATGTATCAAAGGATAATTAGGGTGGGATTTTCTTTTTCTTTTTTTTTAAAGTTCACCACACAAAATAAAAAAAACAATTAATCTACTAAAAATCAAGATGCATTTGGTGCACGGCGTCTGTTTGACAATAAGAGTTAGCAAGAAGCTAACTATTCAGATAAACGAAATTTTAAGAGTTAGATGATGTATTTTCAAAGGCATTCAGGAAGCGTTTTTTTCTTTTTCTTTTTTTTTGGGAGAACTAATAAGCTACTTTGGCTACTTTTCTACTTCTGAGAGAGTGTTCTGTTATTTATTTATTCTATATTCGTAGGATCACAGTCATAACAGAGACATGCATTCAGATTACCTTGTAAATATAGTTTGCTTTCAAGGAGCCCTCGCATGTATAAAATTCTCCTGAGTTGTCCATAGCTGGAATTAGTCATCAAACACTTTCAAATAAAGCACATAAACATAAACATGTATAAAAATTGTACGACAAACAAATTCACCATCAAAAAACCAACACTATTGGTTTAATAAAACCTCTTCTATAAGCATTGTAAATCAAATATACAAACCCTAGAATTATCGATCACCATCATTTTTATTTTTTATTTATAACATCCTATAGATTGTATTCTTAAAAAAAAAAAACATCCCATTAGATTGGAGGGATCTCAAGTCTCTCAGCTGCATGGGCAAGTGAGTTAGAAGCCATCAATCTAAATCTCGCGAGACACCTTTATCTCGAATCGATTTGACATTTTTGAAATTAACTCGAAACAAGAAAAATATCTCCATTCTGAAGAGCTGCTAAGTACAAAACCTCCCACTTGTCTATCAACTTTCTAATAACAACTCCTCCCAGCTACAAATCTTCAAAAAAAAAAAAAAAAAAAAAAATCTAACTCTTTCTAAATCCATTAAACAATTGCAATTTCTTTTCTTTTGAAAAAACAATAATGAGCGCTAAATTAAGAAATTTTTTAATTAAAACTATATTTCTCAATTGACTCGTATAGAAATTTTATTCGTCTTTCCGACTATTTGTCTGTCTGTTTGAGAGAGAATACTATAACCTTATCTCCTCTCTTTCTTTCCCTTCTCTGCTTCTTCTCTATGTGCACTCTCATCTCCTCTTTTTTATCCTCTTTCTTCTGGTCTTTTGACGTTGGTGATATACTAATTTATTTAAATTGGGAATGGCAGCAAACCAAACAAGACGGCCGGCTCACGGTACACAAAAGACCTGCATAGATCCAATTCTTTGAGTTAAATAGGTCCCGTCAACAGCGTTACGAGAAAATTCACATGCCTAGCTAAAAAAACGTTGTCGGATATCATTTCCTTTCATTTGCAATTACTCTTCATTTCCTCTCCAACCCTCACAATCGCTCTCTCCCTCTTCTAGGGTTTTGCTCCAGATCTGAGCTCTCAAAATCTGAGCTCCAAAATCGGGGCCAGATCTAGGGTTGTTCAAATCTAGGCGTTTCGTTGGAAGTTGTTGGATCTCGGGGAGCCATGGCGGGCGAAGGGATGTCGAGATACGTGAAGTTGACCAAGGATCAGGATCGCCAATGGAGGAGATTCGCCGGGCGAGCTCAATCAGCCCGTCAGGGTTCCGCAGGTGCTTCTAGAATTTTAAAAAACTTCAGTTTTTCAGTCGAGAATTCAGTACGTCTTGCATGTTGCTCCAATTGGAAACCAATACTTGAATTACGAAGATGGTGTCATATCTGTACGACTGGATTTTTTTTATTTTTTTAATTCCATTTTTGTTCTCTACTCGGTGTTTTTTGAGTAGTGTAATTATAGATCTTAACGGTGTGGTTGCTAATTTGCTGATTTAGATGGGGATAGGGATTGTGTAGCTACGATGCTGTGACAATGTCAAGTGCTTTTTGATCTGAAGTTGAGAACTTATTTTGGGCTGGCACTGATCTTCTCGGAGGATTGTATGTGCAGTAACTGTACTAGTGAGATTATTTTGTAAAGTTTTGAATTTCTTTTTCTAGTTTTTCTTGAATTGTTGAACAAAATGGACTTGAACTGTTGTGGTTGTGCTGGTAGATGCATAAACCTTTATGTTCTTTAGATTTTTTCTCATAACTTGAAATTCTTAGAAGCCATTTTCTAGATGGGATCTTTGGACAAGTTACGAGTTAGAGCATGAATTTTGAATTGACCTGTTTGTGTGGAAATAAGAAGTGATTCTTGAATCTGAGTAATTGTTGGATTTTTTTTTCTCTCGCTGGCACTTGAATGTTGCACTGATATCTCTCGGTGAGATGTTTGAACTTTGAAATCTGAGGGAAAATAACTGGTTATCTTGGCTGCAGTTGGAGGTTCGCAAATGCAATGAGTGCAGACAGCCCCTTCCAGAAAGCTATGAACCCCCGCTGATGAACCTTGGACAACTGGGATCTTTGGTTGTGCTGAGGATACTGATA